>CAMPDV010003940.1:0-41679 GCA_946699065.1 Loxodes magnus
TACTTTACTTCTTCACTTTTCAAAATACTTATAACTTCTCAAAGTATACTCCTTAAAACTGAAATTCTATCTTCTTTTCTTACTTTACTTCTTCACTTTTCAAAATACTTATTACTTCTCAAAGCATACTCCTTAAAACTGAAATTCTATCTTCTTTTCTTACTTTACTTCTTCACTTTTCTAAATACTTATCACTTCTCTAATGATACTCCTTAAAACTGAAATTCTATCTTCTTTTCTTACTTTACTTATTAACTTTTCTAAATACTTATCACTTCTCAATGCATACTCCTTAAAACTGAAATTCTTTCTTCATTTTTTACTTTACTTCTTCACTTTTCTAAATACTTATTACTTCTCTAATGATACTCCTTAAAACTGAAATTCTATCTTCTTCTCTTACTTTATTTCTTCACTTTTTTATATACTTAATACTTCTCAAAGCATACTCCTTAACACTGAAATTCTATCTTCTTTTCTTACTCTACTTCTTCACTTTTCTAAATACTTATTACTTCTCAAAGCATACTCCTTAAAACTGAAATTCTATCTTCTTTTCTTACTTTACTTCTTCACTTTTCAAAATACTTATTACTTCTCAAAGCATACTCCTTAAAACTGAAATTCTATCTTCTTTTCTTACTTTACTTCTTCACTTTTCAAAATACTTATTACTTCTCAAAGCATACTCCTTAAAACTGAAATTCTATCTTCTTTTCTTACTTTACTTCTTCACTTTTCAAAATACTTATTACTTCTCAAAGCATACTCCTTAAAACTGAAATTCTATCTTCTTTTCTTACTTTACTTATTAACTTTTCTAAATACTTATCACTTCTCAATGCATACTCCTTAAAACTGAAATTCTTTCTTCATTTTTTACTTTACTTCTTCACTTTTCTAAATACTTATTACTTCTAAAGCATACTCCTTAAAACGGAAATTCTATCTTCTTTTCTTACTTTACTTCTTCACTTTTCAAAATACTTATTACTTCTCAAAGCATTCTCCTTAAAACTGAAATTCTATCTTTCTTTTTTACTTTACTTCTTCACTTTTCTAAATACTTATTACTTCTCAAAGTATACTCCTTAAAACTGAAATTCTATCTTCTTTTCTTACTTTACTTATTAACTTTTCTAAATACTTATCACTTCTCAATGCATACTCCTTAAAACTGAAATTCTTTCTTCATTTTTTACTTTACTTCTTCACTTTTCTAAATACTTATTACTTCTCTAATGATACTCCTTAAAACTGAAATTCTATCTTCTTCTCTTACTTTATTTCTTCACTTTTTTATATACTTAATACTTCTCAAAGCATACTCCTTAAAACTGAAATTCTATCTTCTTTTCTTACTTTACTTCTTCACATTTCAAAATACTTATAACTTCTCAAAGTATACTCCTTAAAACTGAAATTCTATCTTCTTTTCTTACTTTACTTCTTCACTTTACTAAATACTTATTACTTCTCAAAGCATACTCCTTAAAACTGAAATTCTATCTTTCTTTTCTTACTTCACTTCTTCACTTTTCAAAATACTTATAACTTCTCAAAGTATACTCCTTAAAACTGAAATTCTATCTTCTTTTCTTACTTTACTTATTAACTTTTCTAAATACTTATCACTTCTCAATGCATACTCCTTAAAACTGAAATTCTTTCTTCATTTTTTACTTTACTTCTTCACTTTTCTAAATACTTATTACTTCTCTAATGATACTCCTTAAAACTGAAATTCTATCTTCTTCTCTTACTTTATTTCTTCACTTTTTTATATACTTAATACTTCTCAAAGCATACTCCTTAACACTGAAATTCTATCTTCTTTTCTTACTCTACTTCTTCACTTTTCTAAATACTTATTACTTCTCAAAGCATACTCCTTAAAACTGAAATTCTATCTTCTTTTCTTACTTTACTTCTTCACTTTTCAAAATACTTATTACTTCTCAAAGCATACTCCTTAAAACTGAAATTCTATCTTCTTTTCTTACTTTACTTCTTCACTTTTCAAAATACTTATTACTTCTCAAAGCATACTCCTTAAAACTGAAATTCTATCTTCTTTTCTTACTTTACTTCTTCACTTTTCAAAATACTTATAACTTCTCAAAGTATACTCCTTAAAACTGAAATTCTATCTTCTTTTCTTACTTTACTTATTAACTTTTCTAAATACTTTGTACTTCTCAAAGCATACTCCTTAAAACTGAAATTCTTTCTTCATTTTTTACTTTACTTCTTCACTTTTCTAAATACTTATTACTTCTAAAGCATACTCCTTAAAACGGAAATTCTATCTTCTTTTCTTACTTTACTTCTTCACTTTTCAAAATACTTATTACTTCTCAAAGCATTCTCCTTAAAACTGAAATTCTATCTTTCTTTTTTACTTTACTTCTTCACTTTTCTAAATACTTATTACTTCTCAAAGTATACTCCTTAAAACTGAAATTCTATCTTCTTTTCTTACTTTACTTATTAACTTTTCTAAATACTTATCACTTCTCAATGCATACTCCTTAAAACTGAAATTCTTTCTTCATTTTTTACTTTACTTCTTCACTTTTCTAAATACTTATTACTTCTCTAATGATACTCCTTAAAACTGAAATTCTATCTTCTTCTCTTACTTTATTTCTTCACTTTTTTATATACTTAATACTTCTCAAAGCATACTCCTTAAAACTGAAATTCTATCTTCTTTTCTTACTTTACTTCTTCACATTTCAAAATACTTATAACTTCTCAAAGTATACTCCTTAAAACTGAAATTCTATCTTCTTTTCTTACTTTACTTCTTCACTTTACTAAATACTTATTACTTCTCAAAGCATACTCCTTAAAACTGAAATTCTATCTTTCTTTTCTTACTTCACTTCTTCACTTTTCAAAATACTTATAACTTCTCAAAGTATACTCCTTAAAACTGAAATTCTATCTTCTTTTCTTACTTTACTTCTTCACTTTTCTAAATACTTATTACTTCTCTAATGATACTCCTTAAAACTGAAATTCTATCTTCTTTTCTTACTTTACTTCTTTACTTTTCTAAATACTTATTACTTCTCAAAGCATACTCCTTAAAACTGAAATTCTATCTTCTTTTCTTACTTTACTTCTTCACATTTCAAAATACTTATTACTTCTCAAAGCATACTCCTTAAAACTGAAATTCTATCTTCTTTTCTTACTTTACTTCTTCACTTTTCTAAATACTTATTACTTCTCAAAGCATACTCCTTAAAACTGAAATTCTATCTTCTTTTCTTACTTTACTTCTTCACTTTTCAAAATACTTATTACTTCTCTAATGATACTCCTTAAAACTGAAATTCTATCTTCTTTTCTTACTTTACTTCTTCACTTTTCAAAATACTTATTACTTCTCAAAGCATACTCCTTAAAACTGAAATTCTATCTTCTTTTCTTACTTTACTTCTTTACTTTTCTAAATACTTATTACTTCTCAAAGCATACTCCTTAAAACTGAAATTCTATCTTCTTCTCTTACTTTACTTCTTCACTTTTTTAAATAATCATTACTTCTCAAAACATACTCTTTAAAACGAAATTCTATCTTCTTTTCTTACTTTACTTCTTCACTTTTCAAAATACTTATTACTTCTCAAAGATTACTCTTTAAAACTTAAATTCTATCTTCTATTCTTACTTTACTTCTTCACTTTTCTAAATACTTATTACTTCTCAAAGCATACTCCTTAAAACTGAAATTCTATCTTCTTTTCTTACTTTACTTCTTCACTTTTCAAAATACTTATTACTTCTCAAAGCATACTCCTTAAAACTGAAATTCTATCTTCTTCTCTTACTTTATTTCTTCACTTTTTTATATACTTAATACTTCTCAAAGCATACTCCTTAACACTGAAATTCTATCTTCTTTTCTTACTCTACTTCTTCACTTTTCTAAATACTTATTACTTCTCAAAGCATACTCCTTAAAACTGAAATTCTATCTTCTTTTCTTACTTTACTTCTTCACTTTTCTAAATACTTATTACTTCTCTAATGATACTCCTTAAAACTGAAATTCTATCTTCTTTTCTTACTTTACTTCTTTACTTTTCTAAATACTTATTACTTCTCAAAGCATACTCCTTAAAACTGAAATTCTATCTTCTTTTCTTACTTTACTTCTTCACTTTTCAAAATACTTATTACTTCTCAAAGCATACTCCTTAAAACTGAAATTCCATCTTCTTTTCTTACTTTACTTCTTCACTTTTCTAAATACTTAATAATTCTCAAAGCATACTCCTAAAAACGAAATTCTATCTTCTTTTCTTACTTTACTTCTTCACTTTTCTAAATACTTATTACTTCTCAAAGCATACTCCTTAAAACTTAAATTCTATCTTCTCTTCTTACTTTACTTCTTCACTTTTTTAAATAATAATTACTTTTCAAAGCATACTCCTTAAAACTGAAATTCTATCTTCTATTCTTACTTTACTTCTTCACTTTTCTAAATACTTATTACTTCTCAAAGCATACTCCTTAAAACTGAAATTCTATCTTCTATTCTTACTTTACTTCTTCACTTTTCTAAATACTTATTACTTCTCAAAGATTACTCCTTAAAACTTAAATTCTATCTTCTTTTCTTACTTTACTTCTTCACTTTTCTAAATACTTATTACTTCTCAAAGCATACTCCTTAAAACTGAAATTCTATCTTCTTTTCTTACTTTACTTATTAACTTTTCAAATACTTATTACTTCTCAATGCATACTCCTTAAAACTGAAATTCTATCTTCTATTCTTACTTTACTTCTTCACTTTTCTAAATACTTTTTACTTCTCAAAGCTTACTCCTTAAAACTGAAATTCTATCTTCTTTTCTTACTTTACTTATTAACTTTTCTAAATACTTATTACTTCTAAAGCATACTCCTTAAAACTGAAATTCTATCTTCTTTTCTTACTTTACTTCTTTACTTTTCTAAATACTTATTACTTCTCAAAGCATACTCCTTAAAACTGAAATTCTATCTTCTTTTCTTACTTTACTTCTTCACTTTTCAAAATACTTATTACTTCTCAAAGCATACTCCTTAAAACTGAAATTCTATCTTCTTTTCTTACTTTACTTCTTCACTTTTCTAAATACTTATTACTTCTAAAGCATACTCCTTAAAACGGAAATTCTTTCTTCTTTTCTTACTTTACTTATTCACTTTTCAAAATACTTATTACTTCTCAAAGCATACTCCTTAAAACTGAAATTCTATCTTCTTTTCTTACTTTACTTCTTCACTTTTCAAAATACTTATTACTTCTCAAAGCATACTCCTTAAAACTGAAATTCTATCTTCTTTTCTTACTTTACTTCTTCACTTTTCTAAATACTTATTACTTCTCAAAGCTTACTCCTTAAAACTGAAATTCTATCTTTCTTTTCTTACTTCACTTCTTCACTTTTCAAAATACTTATCACTTCTCAATGCATACTCCTTAAAACTGAAATTCTATCTTCTTTTCTTACTTTACTTATTAACTTTTCTAAATACTTATCACTTCTCAATGCATACTCCTTAAAACTGAAATTCTTTCTTCATTTTTTATTTTACTTCTTCACTTTTCTAAATACTTATTACTTCTGAAGCATACTCCTTAAAACGGAAATTCTATCTTCTTTTCTTACTTTACTTCTTCACTTTTCTAAATACTTATTACTTCTCTAATGATACTCCTTAAAACTGAAATTCTATCTTCTTTTCTTACTTTACTTCTTTACTTTTCTAAATACTTATTACTTCTCAAAGCATACTCCTTAAAACTTAAATTCTATCTTCTTTTCTTACTTTACTTCTTCACTTTTCAAAATACTTATTACTTCTCAAAGCATACTCCTTAAAACTGAAATTCTATCTTCTTTTCTTACTTTACTTCTTCACTTTTCAAAATACTTATTACTTCTCAAAGCATTCTCCTTAAAACTGAAATTCTATCTTTCTTTTTTACTTTACTTCTTCACTTTTCTAAATACTTATCACTTCTCAATGCATACTCCTTAAAACTGAAATTCTATCTTCTTTTCTTACTTTACTTCTTCACTTTTCAAAATACTTATTACTTCTCAAAGCATACTCCTTAAAACTGAAATTCTATCTTCTTTTCTTACTTTACTTCTTCACTTTTCAAAATACTTATTACTTCTCAAAGCATACTCCTTAAAACTGAAATTCTATCTTCTTTTCTTACTTTACTTCTTTACTTTTCTAAATACTTATTACTTCTCAAAGCATACTCCTTAAAACTTAAATTCTATCTTCTTTTCTTACTTTACTTCTTCACTTTTCAAAATACTTATTACTTCTCAAAGCATACTCCTTAAAACTTAAATTCTATCTTCTTTTTTTACTTTACTTCTTCACTTTTCTAAATACTTATTACTTCTCTAATGATACTCCTTAAAACTGAAATTCTATCTTCTTTTCTTACTTTACTTCTTTACTTTTCTAAATACTTATTACTTCTCAAAGCATACTCCTTAAAACTGAAATTCTATCTTCTTTTCTTACTTTACTTCTTCACTTTTCAAAATACTTATTACTTCTCAAAGCATACTCCTTAAAACTGAAATTCTATCTTCTTTTCTTACTTTACTTCTTCACTTTTCAAAATACTTATTACTTCTCAAAGCTTACTCCTTAAAACTGAAATTCTATCTTCTTTTCTTACTTTACTTTTTAACTTTTCTAAATACTTATCACTTCTCAATGCATACTCCTTAAAACTGAAATTCTATCTTCTTTTCTTACTTTACTTCTTCACTTTTCAAAATACTTATTACTTCTCAAAGCATACTCCTTAAAACTGAAATTCTATCTTCTTTTCTTACTTTACTTCTTCACTTTTCAAAATACTTATTACTTCTCAAAGCATACTCCTTAAAACTGAAATTCTATCTTCTTTTCTTACTTTACTTATTAACTTTTCTAAATACTTATTACTTCTCAAAGCATACTCCTTAAAACTGAAATTCTATCTTCTTCTCTTACTTTACTTCTTCACTTTTTTAAATAATCATTACTTCTCAAAACATACTCTTTAAAACGAAATTCTATCTTCTTTTCTTACTTTACTTCTTCACTTTTCAAAATACTTATTACTTCTCAAAGATTACTCTTTAAAACATAAATTCTATCTTCTATTCTTACTTTACTTCTTCACTTTTCTAAATACTTATTACTTCTCAAAGCATACTCCTTAAAACTTAAATTCTATCTTCTCTTCTTACTTTACTTCTTCACTTTTATAAATACTTAATAATTCTCAAAGCATACTCCTTAAAACTGAAATTCTATCTTCTTCTCTTACTTTATTTCTTCACTTTTTTATATACTTAATACTTCTCAAAGCATACTCCTTAACACTGAAATTCTATCTTCTTTTCTTACTCTACTTCTTCACTTTTCTAAATACTTATTACTTCTCAAAGCATACTCCTTAAAACTGAAATTCTATCTTCTTTTCTTACTTTACTTCTTCACTTTTCTAAATACTTATTACTTCTCTAATGATACTCCTTAAAACTGAAATTCTATCTTCTTTTCTTACTTTACTTCTTTACTTTTCTAAATACTTATTACTTCTCAAAGCATACTCCTTAAAACTGAAATTCTATCTTCTTTTCTTACTTTACTTCTTCACTTTTCAAAATACTTATTACTTCTCAAAGCATACTCCTTAAAACTGAAATTCCATCTTCTTTTCTTACTTTACTTCTTCACTTTTCTAAATACTTTTTAATTCTCAAAGCATACTCCTAAAAACGAAATTCTATCTTCTTTTCTTACTTTACTTCTTCACTTTTCTAAATACTTATTACTTCTCAAAGCATACTCCTTAAAACTTAAATTCTATCTTCTCTTCTTACTTTACTTCTTCACTTTTTTAAATAATAATTACTTTTCAAAGCATACTCCTTAAAACTGAAATTCTATCTTCTATTCTTACTTTACTTCTTCACTTTTCTAAATACTTATTACTTCTCAAAGCATACTCCTTAAAACTGAAATTCTATCTTCTATTCTTACTTTACTTCTTCACTTTTCTAAATACTTATTACTTCTCAAAGATTACTCCTTAAAACTTAAATTCTATCTTCTTTTCTTACTTTACTTCTTCACTTTTCTAAATACTTATTACTTCTCAAAGCATACTCCTTAAAACTGAAATTCTATCTTCTTTTCTTACTTTACTTATTAACTTTTCAAATACTTATTACTTCTCAATGCATACTCCTTAAAACTGAAATTCTATCTTCTATTCTTACTTTACTTCTTCACTTTTCTAAATACTTTTTACTTCTCAAAGCTTACTCCTTAAAACTGAAATTCTATCTTCTTTTCTTACTTTACTTATTAACTTTTCTAAATACTTATCACTTCTCAATGCATACTCCTTAAAACTGAAATTCTATCTTCTTTTCTTACTCTACTTCTTCACTTTTCTAAATACTTATTACTTCTCAAAGCATACTCCTTAAAACTTAAATTCTATCTTCTCTTCTTACTTTACTTCTTCACTTTTTTAAATAATAATTACTTTTCAAAGCATACTCCTTAAAACTGAAATTCTATCTTCTTTTCTTACTTTACTTCTTCACTTTTCAAAATACTTATTACTTCTCAAAGCATACTCCTTAAAACTGAAATTCTATCTTCTTTTCTTACTTTACTTCTTCACATTTCAAAATACTTATAACTTCTCAAAGTATACTCCTTAAAACTGAAATTCTATCTTCTTTTCTTACTTTACTTATTAACTTTTCTAAATACTTATTACTTCTCAATGCATACTCCTTAAAACTGAAATTCTATCTTCTATTCTTACTTTACTTCTTCACTTTTCTAAATACTTTTTACTTCTCAAAGCATACTCCTTAAAACTGAAATTCTATCTTCTTTTCTTACTTTACTTCTTCACTTTTCTAAATACTTAATAATTCTCAAAGCATACTCCTAAAAACGAAATTCTATCTTCTTTTCTTACTTTACTTCTTCACTTTTCTAAATACTTATTACTTCTCAAAGCATACTCCTTAAAACTTAAATTCTATCTTCTCTTCTTACTTTACTTCTTCACTTTTTTAAATAATAATTACTTTTCAAAGCATACTCCTTAAAACTGAAATTCTATCTTCTATTCTTACTTTACTTCTTCACTTTTCTAAATACTAATTACTTCTCAAAGCATACTCCTTAAAACTGAAATTCTATCTTCTTCTCTTACTTTATTTCTTCACTTTTTTGAATACTTTTTACTTCTCAAAGCATACTCCTTAAAACTTAATCACTATATTCTTTTCTTACTTTACTTCTTCACTTTTCTAAATACTTATTACTTCTCAAAGATTACTCCTTAAAACTTAAATTCTATCTTCTCTTCTTACTTTACTTCTTCACTTTTTTAAATACTTATTACTTCTCAAAACATACTCTTTAAAACGAAATTCTATCTTCTATTCTTACTTTACTTCTTCACTTTTCAAAATACTTTTTACTTCTCAAAGATTACTCCTTAAAATTGAAATTCTATCTTCTTTTCTTACTTTACTTCTTCACTTTTCTAAATACTTATTACTTCTCAAAGCATACTCCTAAAAACTGAAATTCTATCTTCTCTTCTTACTCTACTTCTTCACTTTTCTAAATACTTATTACTTCTCAAAGCATACTCCTTAAAACTGAAATTCTATCTTCTTCTCTTACTTTACTTCTTCACTTTTTTAAATAATCATTACTTCTCAAAACATACTCTTTAAAACGAAATTCTATCTTCTATTCTTACTTTACTTCTTCACTTTTCAAAATACTTATTACTTCTCAAAGATTACTCTTTAAAACTTAAATTCTATCTTCTATTCTTACTTTACTTCTTCACTTTTCTAAATACTTATTACTTCTCAAAGCATACTCCTTAAAACTTAAATTCTATCTTCTCTTCTTACTTTACTTCTTCACTTTTATAAATACTTAATAATTCTCAAAGCATACTCCTTAAAACTGAAATTCTATCTTCTTTTCTTACTTTACTTCTTCACTTTTCAAAATACTTATTACTTCTCAAAGCATACTCCTTAACACTGAAATTCTATCTTCTTTTCTTACTCTACTTCTTCACTTTTCTAAATACTTATTACTTCTCAAAGCATACTCCTTAAAACTGAAATTCTATCTTCTTTTCTTACTTTACTTCTTCACTTTTTTAAATACTTATTACTTCTCTAATGATACTCCTTAAAACTGAAATTCTATCTTCTTTTCTTACTTTACTTCTTTACTTTTCTAAATACTTATTACTTCTCAAAGCATACTCCTTAAAACTGAAATTCTATCTTCTTTTCTTACTTTACTTCTTCACTTTTCAAAATACTTATTACTTCTCAAAGCATACTCCTTAAAACTGAAATTCTATCTTCTTTTCTTACTTTACTTCTTCACTTTTTTATATACTTAATACTTCTCAAAGCATACTCCTTAACACTGAAATTCTATCTTCTTTTCTTACTCTACTTCTTCACTTTTCAAAATACTTATAACTTCTCAAAGTATACTCCTTAAAACTGAAATTCTATCTTCTTTTCTTACTTTACTTCTTCACTTTTAAAAATACTTATTACTTCTCAAAGCATACTCCTTAAAACTGAAATTCTATCTTCTTTTCTTACTTTACTTCTTCACTTTTCAAAATACTTATTACTTCTCAAAGCATACTCCTTAAAACTGAAATTCTATCTTCTTTTCTTACTTTACTTCTTCACTTTTCAAAATACTTATTACTTCTCAAAGCTTACTCCTTAAAACTGAAATTCTATCTTCTTTTCTTACTTTACTTATTAACTTTTCTAAATACTTAATAATTCTCAAAGCATACTCCTTAAAACTGAAATTCTTTCTTCTTTTCTTACTTTACTTCTTCACTTTTCAAAATACTTATTACTTCTCAAAGCATACTCCTTAAAACTGAAATTCTTTCTTCTTTTCTTACTTTACTTCTTCACTTTTCAAAATACTTATTACTTCTCAAAGCATACTCCTTAAAACTGAAATTCTATCTTCTTTTCTTACTTTACTTCTTCACTTTTCTAAATACTTATTACTTCTCAAAGCATACTCCTTAAAACTGAAATTCTATCTTCTTTTCTTACTTTACTTCTTCACTTTTCTAAATACTTAATAATTCTCAAAGCATACTCCTAAAAACGAAATTCTATCTTCTTTTCTTACTTTACTTCTTCACTTTTCTAAATACTTATCACTTCTCAATGCATACTCCTTAAAACTGAAATTCTTTCTTCTTTTCTTACTTTACTTCTTCACTTTTCTAAATACTTATTACTTCTAAAGCATACTCCTTAAAACTGAAATTCTATCTTCTTTTCTTACTTTACTTCTTCACTTTTAAAAATACTTATTACTTCTCAAAGCATACTCCTTAAAACTGAAATTCTATCTTCTTTTCTTACTTTACTTCTTCACTTTTCAAAATACTTATTACTTCTCAAAGCATACTCCTTAAAACTGAAATTCTATCTTCTTTTTTTACTTTACTTCTTCACTTTTCTAAATACTTATTACTTCTAAAGCATACTCCTTAAAACGGAAATTCTTTCTTCTTTTCTTACTTTACTTCTTCACTTTTCAAAATACTTATTACTTCTCAAAGATTACTCTTTAAAACTGAAATTCTATCTTCTATTCTTACTTTACTTCTTCACTTTTCTAAATACTTTTTAATTCTCAAAGCATACTCTTTAAAACTTAATCACTATATTCTTTTCTTACTTTACTTATTAACTTTTCTAAATACTTATTACTTCTCAAAGCATACTCCTAAAAACGAAATTCTATCTTCAATTCTTACTTTACTTCTTCACTTTTCTAAATACTTATTACTTCTCAAAGCATACTCCTAAAAACTGAAATTCTATCTTCTCTTCTTACTTTACTTCTTCACTTTTTTAAATAATAATTACTTTTCAAAGCATACTCCTTAAAACTGAAATTCTATCTTCTTCTCTTACTTTATTTCTTCACTTTTTTGAATACTTTTTACTTCTCAAAGCATACTCCTTAAAACTGAAATTCTATCTTCTCTTCTTACTTTACTTCTTCACTTTTCTAAATACTTTTTACTTCTCAAAGCATACTCCTTAAAACTGAAATTCTATCTTCTTCTCTTACTTCACTTCTTCACTTTTTTGAATACTTTTTACTTCTCAAAGCATACTCTTTAAAACTGAAATTCTATCTTCTATTCTTACTTTACTTCTTCACTTTTCTAAATACTTTTTACTTCTCAAAGCATACTCTTTAAAACTTAATCACTATATTCTTTTCTTACTTTACTTCTTCACTTTTCTAAATACTTAATAATTCTCAAAGCATACTCCTAAAAACGAAATTCTATCTTCTTTTCTTACTTTACTACTTCACTTTTCAAAATACTTATTACTTCTCAAAGCATACTCCTTAAAACTTAAATTCTATCTTCTCTTCTTACTTTACTTCTTCACTTTTTTAAATAATAATTACTTTTCAAAGCATACTCCTTAAAACTGAAATTCTATCTTCTTCTCTTACTTTATTTCTTCACTTTTTTGAATACTTTTTACTTCTCAAAGCATACTCCTTAAAACTAAATCACTATATTCTTTTCTTACTTTACTTCTTCACTTTTCTAAATACTTTTTACTTCTCAAAGCATACTCTTTAAAACTTAATCACTATATTCTTTTCTTACTTTACTTCTTCACTTTTCTAAATACTTATTACTTCTCAAAGATTACTCCTAAAAACGAAATTCTATCTTCTTTTCTTACTTTACTTCTTCACTTTTCAAAATACTTATTACTTCTCAAAGCATACTCCTTAAAACTGAAATTCTATCTTCTTTTTTTACTTTACTTCTTCACTTTTCAAAATACTTATTACTTCTCAAAGCATACTCCTTAACACTGAAATTCTATCTTCTTTTCTTACTCTACTTCTTCACTTTTCTAAATACTTATTACTTCTCAAAGCATACTCCTTAAAACTGAAATTCTATCTTCTTTTCTTACTTTACTTCTTCACTTTTTTAAATACTTATTACTTCTCTAATGATACTCCTTAAAACTGAAATTCTATCTTCTTTTCTTACTTTACTTCTTTACTTTTCTAAATACTTATTACTTCTCAAAGCATACTCCTTAAAACTGAAATTCTATCTTCTTTTCTTACTTTACTTCTTCACTTTTCAAAATACTTATTACTTCTCAAAGCATACTCCTTAAAACTGAAATTCTATCTTCTTTTCTTACTTTACTTCTTCACTTTTTTATATACTTAATACTTCTCAAAGCATACTCCTTAACACTGAAATTCTATCTTCTTTTCTTACTCTACTTCTTCACTTTTCAAAATACTTATAACTTCTCAAAGTATACTCCTTAAAACTGAAATTCTATCTTCTTTTCTTACTTTACTTCTTCACTTTTAAAAATACTTATTACTTCTCAAAGCATACTCCTTAAAACTGAAATTCTATCTTCTTTTCTTACTTTACTTCTTCACTTTTCAAAATACTTATTACTTCTCAAAGCATACTCCTTAAAACTGAAATTCTATCTTCTTTTCTTACTTTACTTCTTCACTTTTCAAAATACTTATTACTTCTCAAAGCTTACTCCTTAAAACTGAAATTCTATCTTCTTTTCTTACTTTACTTATTAACTTTTCTAAATACTTAATAATTCTCAAAGCATACTCCTTAAAACTGAAATTCTTTCTTCTTTTCTTACTTTACTTCTTCACTTTTAAAAATACTTATTACTTCTCAAAGCATACTCCTTAAAACTGAAATTCTTTCTTCTTTTCTTACTTTACTTCTTCACTTTTCAAAATACTTATTACTTCTCAAAGCATACTCCTTAAAACTGAAATTCTATCTTCTTTTCTTACTTTACTTCTTCACTTTTCTAAATACTTATTACTTCTCAAAGCATACTCCTTAAAACTGAAATTCTATCTTCTTTTCTTACTTTACTTCTTCACTTTTCTAAATACTTAATAATTCTCAAAGCATACTCCTAAAAACGAAATTCTATCTTCTTTTCTTACTTTACTTCTTCACTTTTCTAAATACTTATCACTTCTCAATGCATACTCCTTAAAACTGAAATTCTTTCTTCTTTTCTTACTTTACTTCTTCACTTTTCTAAATACTTATTACTTCTAAAGCATACTCCTTAAAACTGAAATTCTATCTTCTTTTCTTACTTTACTTCTTCACTTTTAAAAATACTTATTACTTCTCAAAGCATACTCCTTAAAACTGAAATTCTATCTTCTTTTCTTACTTTACTTCTTCACTTTTCAAAATACTTATTACTTCTCAAAGCATACTCCTTAAAACTGAAATTCTATCTTCTTTTTTTACTTTACTTCTTCACTTTTCTAAATACTTATTACTTCTAAAGCATACTCCTTAAAACGGAAATTCTTTCTTCTTTTCTTACTTTACTTCTTCACTTTTCAAAATACTTATTACTTCTCAAAGATTACTCTTTAAAACTGAAATTCTATCTTCTATTCTTACTTTACTTCTTCACTTTTCTAAATACTTTTTAATTCTCAAAGCATACTCTTTAAAACTTAATCACTATATTCTTTTCTTACTTTACTTATTAACTTTTCTAAATACTTATTACTTCTCAAAGCATACTCCTAAAAACGAAATTCTATCTTCAATTCTTACTTTACTTCTTCACTTTTCTAAATACTTATTACTTCTCAAAGCATACTCCTAAAAACTGAAATTCTATCTTCTCTTCTTACTTTACTTCTTCACTTTTTTAAATAATAATTACTTTTCAAAGCATACTCCTTAAAACTGAAATTCTATCTTCTTCTCTTACTTTATTTCTTCACTTTTTTGAATACTTTTTACTTCTCAAAGCATACTCCTTAAAACTGAAATTCTATCTTCTCTTCTTACTTTACTTCTTCACTTTTCTAAATACTTTTTACTTCTCAAAGCATACTCCTTAAAACTGAAATTCTATCTTCTTCTCTTACTTCACTTCTTCACTTTTTTGAATACTTTTTACTTCTCAAAGCATACTCTTTAAAACTGAAATTCTATCTTCTATTCTTACTTTACTTCTTCACTTTTCTAAATACTTTTTACTTCTCAAAGCATACTCTTTAAAACTTAATCACTATATTCTTTTCTTACTTTACTTCTTCACTTTTCTAAATACTTAATAATTCTCAAAGCATACTCCTAAAAACGAAATTCTATCTTCTTTTCTTACTTTACTACTTCACTTTTCAAAATACTTATTACTTCTCAAAGCATACTCCTTAAAACTTAAATTCTATCTTCTCTTCTTACTTTACTTCTTCACTTTTTTAAATAATAATTACTTTTCAAAGCATACTCCTTAAAACTGAAATTCTATCTTCTTCTCTTACTTTATTTCTTCACTTTTTTGAATACTTTTTACTTCTCAAAGCATACTCCTTAAAACTAAATCACTATATTCTTTTCTTACTTTACTTCTTCACTTTTCTAAATACTTTTTACTTCTCAAAGCATACTCTTTAAAACTTAATCACTATATTCTTTTCTTACTTTACTTCTTCACTTTTCTAAATACTTATTACTTCTCAAAGATTACTCCTAAAAACGAAATTCTATCTTCTTTTCTTACTTTACTTCTTCACTTTTCAAAATACTTATTACTTCTCAAAGCATTCTCCTTAAAACTGAAATTCTATCTTTCTTTTTTACTTTACTTCTTCACTTTTCAAAATACTTATAACTTCTCAAAGTATACTCCTTAAAACTGAAATTCTATCTTCTTTTCTTACTTTACTTCTTCACTTTTAAAAATACTTATTACTTCTCAAAGCATACTCCTTAAAACTGAAATTCTATCTTCTTTTCTTACTTTACTTCTTCACTTTTTTAAATAATCATTACTTCTCAAAACATACTCTTTAAAACGAAATTCTATCTTCTTTTCTTACTTTACTTCTTCACTTTTCAAAATACTTATTACTTCTCAAAGCATTCTCCTTAAAACTGAAATTCTATCTTCTTTTCTTACTTTACTTCTTCACTTTTCAAAATACTTATTACTTCTCAAAGCATACTCCTTAAAACTGAAATTCTATCTTCTTTTCTTACTTTACTTCTTCACTTTTAAAAATACTTATTACTTCTCAAAGCATACTCCTTAAAACTGAAATTCTATCTTCTTTTCTTACTTTACTTCTTCACTTTTCAAAATACTTATTACTTCTCAAAGCATACTCCTTAAAACTGAAATTCTATCTTCTTTTCTTACTTTACTTCTTCACTTTTCAAAATACTTATTACTTCTCAAAGCATACTCCTTAAAACTGAAATTCTATCTTCTTTTCTTACTTTACTTCTTCACATTTCAAAATACTTATAACTTCTCAAAGTATACTCCTTAAAACTGAAATTCTATCTTCTTTTCTTACTTTACTTATTAACTTTTCTAAATACTTATCACTTCTCAATGCATACTCCTTAAAACTGAAATTCTATCTTCTTTTCTTACTTTACTTCTTTACTTTTCTAAATACTTATTACTTCTAAAGCATACTCCTTAAAACGGAAATTCTATCTTCTTTTCTTACTTTACTTCTTCACTTTTAAAAATACTTATTACTTCTCAAAGCATACTCCTTAAAACTGAAATTCTATCTTCTTTTCTTACTTTACTTCTTCACTTTTCAAAATACTTATTACTTCTCAAAGCTTACTCCTTAAAACTGAAATTCTATCTTCTTTTCTTACTTTACTTATTAACTTTTCTAAATACTTATCACTTCTCAATGCATACTCCTTAAAACTGAAATTCTTTCTTCTTTTCTTACTTTACTTCTTCACTTTTCAAAATACTTATTACTTCTCAAAGATTACTCTTTAAAACTGAAATTCTATCTTCTATTCTTACTTTACTTCTTCACTTTTCTAAATACTTTTTAATTCTCAAAGCATACTCTTTAAAACTTAATCACTATATTCTTTTCTTACTTTACTTATTAACTTTTCTAAATACTTATTACTTCTCAAAGCATACTCCTAAAAACGAAATTCTATCTTCAATTCTTACTTTACTTCTTCACTTTTCTAAATACTTATTACTTCTCAAAGCATACTCCTAAAAACTGAAATTCTATCTTCTCTTCTTACTTTACTTCTTCACTTTTTTAAATAATAATTACTTTTCAAAGCATACTCCTTAAAACTGAAATTCTATCTTCTTCTCTTACTTTATTTCTTCACTTTTTTGAATACTTTTTACTTCTCAAAGCATACTCCTTAAAACTGAAATTCTATCTTCTCTTCTTACTTTACTTCTTCACTTTTCTAAATACTTTTTACTTCTCAAAGCATACTCCTTAAAACTGAAATTCTATCTTCTTCTCTTACTTCACTTCTTCACTTTTTTGAATACTTTTTACTTCTCAAAGCATACTCTTTAAAACTTAATCACTATATTCTTTTCTTACTTTACTTATTAACTTTTCTAAATACTTATTACTTCTCAAAGCATACTCCTAAAAACGAAATTCTATCTTCAATTCTTACTTTACTTCTTCACTTTTCTAAATACTTATTACTTCTCAAAGCATACTCCTAAAAACTGAAATTCTATCTTCTCTTCTTACTTTACTTCTTCACTTTTTTAAATAATAATTACTTTTCAAAGCATACTCCTTAAAACTGAAATTCTATCTTCTTCTCTTACTTTATTTCTTCACTTTTTTGAATACTTTTTACTTCTCAAAGCATACTCCTTAAAACTGAAATTCTATCTTCTTCTCTTACTTCACTTCTTCACTTTTTTGAATACTTTTTACTTCTCAAAGCATACTCTTTAAAACTGAAATTCTATCTTCTATTCTTACTTTACTTCTTCACTTTTCTAAATACTTTTTACTTCTCAAAGCATACTCTTTAAAACTTAATCACTATATTCTTTTCTTACTTTACTTCTTCACTTTTCTAAATACTTAATAATTCTCAAAGCATACTCCTAAAAACGAAATTCTATCTTCTTTTCTTACTTTACTTCTTCACTTTTCTAAATACTTATTACTTCTCAAAGCATACTCCTTAAAACTTAAATTCTATCTTCTCTTCTTACTTTACTTCTTCACTTTTTTAAATAATAATTACTTTTCAAAGCATACTCCTTAAAACTGAAATTCTATCTTCTATTCTTACTTTACTTCTTCACTTTTCTAAATACTTATTACTTCTCAAAGCATACTCCTTAAAACTGAAATTCTATCTTCTTCTCTTACTTTATTTCTTCACTTTTTTGAATACTTTTTACTTCTCAAAGCATACTCCTTAAAACTTAATCACTATATTCTTTTCTTACTTTACTTCTTCACTTTTTTAAATAATCATTACTTCTCAAAACATACTCTTTAAAACGAAATTCTATCTTCTATTCTTACTTTACTTCTTCACTTTTCTAAATACTTATTACTTCTCAAAGATTACTCTTTAAAACGAAATTCTATCTTCTATTCTTACTTTACTTCTTCACTTTTCAAAATACTTTTTACTTCTCAAAGCATACTCCTTAAAACTGAAATTCTATCTTCTCTTCTAACTTTACTTCTTCACTTTTCTAAATACTAATTACTTCTCAAAGCATACTCCTTAAAACTGAAATTCTATCTTCTTCTCTTACTTTATTTCTTCACTTTTTTGAATACTTTTTACTTCTCAAAGCATACTCCTTAAAACTGAAATTCTATCTTCTTCTCTTACTTTACTTCTTCACTTTTTTAAATAATCATTACTTCTCAAAACATACTCTTTAAAACGAAATTCTATCTTCTATTCTTACTTTACTTCTTCACTTTTCAAAATACTTATTACTTCTCAAAGATTACTCTTTAAAACTTAAATTCTATCTTCTATTCTTACTTTACTTCTTCACTTTTCTAAATACTTATTACTTCTCAAAGCATACTCCTTAAAACTTAAATTCTATCTTCTCTTCTTACTTTACTTCTTCACTTTTATAAATACTTAATAATTCTCAAAGCATACTCCTTAAAACTGAAATTCTATCTTCTTCTCTTACTTTATTTCTTCACTTTTTTATATACTTAATACTTCTCAAAGCATACTCCTTAACACTGAAATTCTATCTTCTTTTCTTACTCTACTTCTTCACTTTTCTAAATACTTATTACTTCTCAAAGCATACTCCTAAAAACGAAATTCTATCTTCAATTCTTACTTTACTTCTTCACTTTTCTAAATACTTATTACTTCTCAAAGCATACTCCTAAAAACTGAAATTCTATCTTCTCTTCTTACTCTACTTCTTCACTTTTCTAAATACTTATTACTTCTCAAAGCATACTCCTTAAAACTGAAATTCTATCTTCTTCTCTTACTTTACTTCTTCACTTTTCTAAATACTTAATAATTCTCAAAGCATACTCCTTAAAACTGAAATTCTATCTTCTCTTCTTACTTTACTTCTTCACTTTTCTAAATACTTAATAATTCTCAAAGCATACTCCTTAAAACTGAAATTCTATCTTCTTCTCTTACTTTATTTCTTCACTTTTTTGAATACTTTTTACTTCTCAAAACATACTCTTTAAAACGAAATTCTATCTTCTATTCTTACTTTACTTCTTCACTTTTCTAAATACTTATTACTTCTCAAAGATTACTCTTTAAAACGAAATTCTATCTTCTATTCTTACTTTACTTCTTCACTTTTCAAAATACTTTTTACTTCTCAAAGCATACTCCTTAAAACTGAAATTCTATCTTCTCTTCTTACTTTACTTCTTCACTTTTCAGAATACTTATTACTTCTCAAAGCATACTCTTTAAAACTTAATCACTATATTATTTTCTTACTTTACTTCTTCACTTTTCTAAATACTTATTACTTCTCAAAGATTACTCCTTAAAATTGAAATTCTATCTTCTCTTCTTACTTTACTTCTTCACTTTTCTAAATAATAATTACTTTTCAAAGCATACTCCTTAAAACTGAAATTCTATCTTCTATTCTTACTTTACTTCTTCACTTTTCTAAATACTAATTACTTCTCAAAGCATATTCATTAAAACTGAAATTCTATCTTCTTCTCTTACTTCACTTCTTCACTTTTTTGAATACTTTTTACTTCTCAAAGCATACTCTTTAAAACGAAATTCTATCTTCTCTTCTTACTTTACTTCTTCACTTTTTTAAATAATCATTACTTCTCAAAACATACTCTTTAAAACGAAATTCTATCTTCTATTCTTACTTTACTTCTTCACTTTTCAGAATACTTTTTACTTCTCAAAGCATACTCTTTAAAACTTAATCACTATATTCTTTTCTTACTTTACTTCTTCACTTTTCTAAATACTTATTACTTCTCAAAGATTACTCCTTAAAATTGAAATTCTATCTTCTTTTCTTACTTTACTTCTTCACTTTTCTAAATACTTATTACTTCTCAAAGCATACTCCTTAAAACTTAAATTCTATCTTCTTTTCTTACTTTACTTCTTCACTTTTCTAAATACTTATTACTTCTCAAAGCATACTCCTTAAAACTTAAATTCTATCTTCTCTTCTAACTTTACTTCTTCACTTTTCTAAATACTAATTACTTCTCAAAGCATACTCCTTAAAACTGAAATTCTATCTTCTTCTCTTACTTTATTTCTTCACTTTTTTGAATACTTTTTACTTCTCAAAGCATACTCCTTAAAACTGAAATTCTATCTTCTATTCTTACTTTACTTCTTCACTTTTCTAAATACTAATTACTTCTCAAAGCATACTCTTTAAAACTTAATCACTATATTCTTTTCTTACTTTACTTCTTCACTTTTCTAAATACTTAATACTTCTCAAAACATATTCATTAAAACTGAAATTCTATCTTCTCTTCTTACTTTACTTCTTCACTTTTCAGAATACTTATTACTTCTCAAAGCATACTCTTTAAAACTTAATCACTATATTCTTTTCTTACTTTACTTCTTCACTTTTCTAAATACTTATTACTTCTCAAAGCATACTCCTTAAAACTGAAATTCTATCTTCTCTTCTTACTTTACTTCTTCACTTTTCTAAATAATAATTACTTTTCAAAGCATACTCTTTAAAACGAAATTCTATCTTCTCTTCTTACTTTACTTCTTCACTTTTCTAAATACTTATTACTTCTCAAAGATTACTCCTTAAAACTTAAATTCTATCTTCTTTTCTTACTTTACTTCTTCACTTTTATAAATACTAATTACTTCTCAAAGCATACTCCTTAAAACGTAATTCTATCTTCTCTTCTTACTTTACTTCTTCACTTTTTTAAATAATCATTACTTCTCAAAACATACTCTTTAAAACGAAATTCTATCTTCTATTCTTACTTTACTTCTTCACTTTTCAAAATACTTTTTACTTCTCAAAGATTACTCCTTAAAACTGAAATTCTATCTTCTTTTCTTACTTTACTTCTTCACTTTTCTAAATACTTATTACTTCTCAAAGCATACTCTTTCAAACGAAATTCTATCTTCTCTTCTTACTTTACTTCTTCACTTTTTTAAATAATCATTACTTCTCAAAACATACTCTTTAAAACGAAATTCTATCTTCTATTCTTACTTTACTTCTTCACTTTTTTGAATACTTATTACTTCTCAAAGATTACTCTTTAAAACTTAAATTCTATCTTCTATTCTTACTTTACTTCTTCACTTTTCAGAATACTTTTTACTTCTCAAAGCATACTCTTTAAAACTTAATCACTATATTCTTTTCTTACTTTACTTCTTCACTTTTCTAAATACTTATTACTTCTCAAAGATTACTCCTTAAAATTGAAATTCTATCTTCTTTTCTTACTTTACTTCTTCACTTTTCTAAATACTTATTACTTCTCAAAGCATACTCCTTAAAACTTAAATTCTATCTTCTTTTCTTACTTTACTTCTTCACTTTTCTAAATACTTATTACTTCTCAAAGCATACTCCTTAAAACTTAAATTCTATCTTCTCTTCTTACTTTACTTCTTCACTTTTTTAAATAATAATTACTTTTCAAAGCATACTCCTTAAAACTGAAATTCTATCTTCTATTCTTACTTTACTTCTTCACTTTTCTAAATACTTTTTACTTCTCAAAGCATACTCCTTAAAACTTAAATTCTATCTTCTTTTCTTACTTTACTTCTTCACTTTTCTAAATACTTATTACTTCTCAAAGCATACTCTTTAAAACGAAATTCTATCTTCTCTTCTTACTTTACTTCTTCACTTTTCTAAATACTTATTACTTCTCAAAGATTACTCCTTAAAACTTAAATTCTATCTTCTTTTCTTACTTTACTTCTTCACTTTTATAAATACTAATTACTTCTCAAAGCATACTCCTTAAAACGTAATTCTATCTTCTCTTCTTACTTTACTTCTTCACTTTTCTAAATACTTAATAATTCTCAAAGCATACTCCTTAAAACTGAAATTCTATCTTCTCTTCTTACTTTACTTCTTCACTTTTCTAAATACTTAATAATTCTCAAAGCATACTCCTTAAAACTGAAATTCTATCTTCTTCTCTTACTTTATTTCTTCACTTTTTTGAATACTTTTTACTTCTCAAAACATACTCTTTAAAACGAAATTCTATCTTCTATTCTTACTTTACTTCTTCACTTTTCTAAATACTTATTACTTCTCAAAGATTACTCTTTAAAACGAAATTCTATCTTCTATTCTTACTTTACTTCTTCACTTTTCAAAATACTTTTTACTTCTCAAAGCATACTCCTTAAAACTGAAATTCTATCTTCTCTTCTTACTTTACTTCTTCACTTTTCAGAATACTTATTACTTCTCAAAGCATACTCTTTAAAACTTAATCACTATATTATTTTCTTACTTTACTTCTTCACTTTTCTAAATACTTATTACTTCTCAAAGATTACTCCTTAAAATTGAAATTCTATCTTCTCTTCTTACTTTACTTCTTCACTTTTCTAAATAATAATTACTTTTCAAAGCATACTCCTTAAAACTGAAATTCTATCTTCTATTCTTACTTTACTTCTTCACTTTTCTAAATACTAATTACTTCTCAAAGCATATTCATTAAAACTGAAATTCTATCTTCTTCTCTTACTTCACTTCTTCACTTTTTTGAATACTTTTTACTTCTCAAAGCATACTCTTTAAAACGAAATTCTATCTTCTCTTCTTACTTTACTTCTTCACTTTTTTAAATAATCATTACTTCTCAAAACATACTCTTTAAAACGAAATTCTATCTTCTATTCTTACTTTACTTCTTCACTTTTCAGAATACTTTTTACTTCTCAAAGCATACTCTTTAAAACTTAATCACTATATTCTTTTCTTACTTTACTTCTTCACTTTTCTAAATACTTATTACTTCTCAAAGATTACTCCTTAAAATTGAAATTCTATCTTCTTTTCTTACTTTACTTCTTCACTTTTCTAAATACTTATTACTTCTCAAAGCATACTCCTTAAAACTTAAATTCTATCTTCTTTTCTTACTTTACTTCTTCACTTTTCTAAATACTTATTACTTCTCAAAGCATACTCCTTAAAACTTAAATTCTATCTTCTTTTCTTACTTTACTTCTTCACTTTTCAAAATACTTTTTACTTCTCAAAGCATACTCCTTAAAACTGAAATTCTATCTTCTCTTCTTACTTTACTTCTTCACTTTTCAGAATACTTATTACTTCTCAAAGCATACTCTTTAAAACTTAATCACTATATTATTTTCTTACTTTACTTCTTCACTTTTCTAAATACTTATTACTTCTCAAAGATTACTCCTTAAAATTGAAATTCTATCTTCTCTTCTTACTTTACTTCTTCACTTTTCTAAATAATAATTACTTTTCAAAGCATACTCCTTAAAACTGAAATTCTATCTTCTATTCTTACTTTACTTCTTCACTTTTCTAAATACTAATTACTTCTCAAAGCATATTCATTAAAACTGAAATTCTATCTTCTTCTCTTACTTCACTTCTTCACTTTTTTAAATAATCATTACTTCTCAAAACATACTCTTTAAAACGAAATTCTATCTTCTATTCTTACTTTACTTCTTCACTTTTCAGAATACTTTTTACTTCTCAAAGATTACTCCTTAAAACTGAAATTCTATCTTCTCTTCTTACTTTACTTCTTCACTTTTCTAAATACTTATTACTTCTCAAAGCATACTCTTTAAAACGAAATTCTATCTTCTCTTCTTACTTTACTTCTTCACTTTTCTAAATACTTATTACTTCTCAAAGATTACTCCTTAAAACTTAAATTCTATCTTCTTTTCTTACTTTACTTCTTCACTTTTATAAATACTTATTACTTCTCAAAGCATACTCCTTAAAACGTAATTCTATCTTCTCTTCTTACTTTACTTCTTCACTTTTTTAAATAATCATTACTTCTCAAAACATACTCTTTAAAACGAAATTCTATCTTCTATTCTTACTTTACTTCTTCACTTTTCAAAATACTTTTTACTTCTCAAAGATTACTCCTTAAAACTGAAATTCTATCTTCTTTTCTTACTTTACTTCTTCACTTTTCTAAATACTTATTACTTCTCAAAGCATACTCTTTCAAACGAAATTCTATCTTCTCTTCTTACTTTACTTCTTCACTTTTTTAAATAATCATTACTTCTCAAAACATATTCTTTAAAACGAAATTCTATCTTCTCTTCTTACTTTACTTCTTCACTTTTCTAAATACTTATTACTTCTCAAAGATTACTCCTTAAAACTTAAATTCTATCTTCTCTTCTTACTTTACTTCTTCACTTTTCAGAATACTTTTTACTTCTCAAAGCATACTCTTTAAAACTTAATCACTATATTCTTTTCTTACTTTACTTCTTCACTTTTCTAAATACTTATTACTTCTCAAAGATTACTCCTTAAAATTGAAATTCTATCTTCTTTTCTTACTTTACTTCTTCACTTTTCTAAATACTTATTACTTCTCAAAGCATACTCCTTAAAACTTAAATTCTATCTTCTTTTCTTACTTTACTTCTTCACTTTTCTAAATACTTATTACTTCTCAAAGCATACTCCTTAAAACTTAAATTCTATCTTCTCTTCTTACTTTACTTCTTCACTTTTTTAAATAATAATTACTTTTCAAAGCATACTCCTTAAAACTGAAATTCTATCTTCTATTCTTACTTTATTTCTTCACTTTTTTATATACTTAATACTTCTCAAAGCATACTCCTTAAAACTGAAATTCTATCTTCTTCTCTTACTTTATTTCTTCACTTTTTTGAATACTTATTACTTCTCAAAGATTACTCTTTAAAACTTAAATTCTATCTTCTATTCTTACTTTACTTCTTCACTTTTCAGAATACTTTTTACTTCTCAAAGCATACTCTTTAAAACTTAATAACTATATTCTTTTCTTACTTTACTTCTTCACTTTTTTAAATAATAATTACTTTTCAAAGCATACTCCTTTAAACTAAATTCTATCTTCTATTCTTACTTTACTTCTTCACTTTTCAGAATACTAATTACTTCTCAAAGCATACTCTTTAAAACGAAATTCTATCTTCTTTTCTTACTTTACTTCTTCACTTTTCAGAATACTAATTACTTCTCAAAGCATACTCCTTAAAACTGAAATTCTATCTTCTATTCTTACTTTACTTCTTCACTTTTCAGAATACTTTTTACTTCTCAAAGCATACTCTTTAAAACTTAATCACTATATTCTTTTCTTACTTTACTTCTTCACTTTTCTAAATACTTATTACTTCTCAAAGATTACTCCTTAAAATTGAAATTCTATCTTCTTTTCTTACTTTACTTCTTCACTTTTCTAAATACTTATTACTTCTCAAAGCATACTCCTTAAAACTTAAATTCTATCTTCTTTTCTTACTTTACTTCTTCACTTTTCTAAATACTTATTACTTCTCAAAGCATACTCCTTAAAACTTAAATTCTATCTTCTTTTCTTACTTTACTTCTTCACTTTTCTAAATACTTATTACTTCTCAAAGCATACTCCTTAAAACTTAAATTCTATCTTCTCTTCTTACTTTACTTCTTCACTTTTTTAAATAATAATTACTTTTCAAAGCATACTCCTTAAAACTGAAATTCTATCTTCTTCTCTTACTTTATTTCTTCACTTTTTTGAATACTTATTACTTCTCAAAGATTACTCTTTAAAACTTAAATTCTATCTTCTATTCTTACTTTACTTCTTCACTTTTCAGAATACTAATTACTTCTCAAAGCATACTCCTTAAAACGTAATTCTATCTTCTCTTCTTACTTTACTTCTTCACTTTTTTAAATAATCATTACTTCTCAAAACATACTCTTTAAAACGAAATTCTATCTTCTATTCTTACTTTACTTCTTCACTTTTTTAAATAATCATTACTTCTCAAAACATACTCCTAAAAACTGAAATTCTATCTTCTTTTCTTACTTTACTTCTTCACTTTTCTAAATACTTATTACTTCTCAAAGCATACTCCTAAAAACTGAAATTCTATCTTCTCTTCTTACTTTACTTCTTCACTTTTTAAAATTAATATTTATTCCAAAGCATACTCCTTAAAACTTAAATTCTATCTTCTTTTCTTACTTCACTTCTTCACTTTTTAAAATTAATATTTATTCCAAAGCATACTCCTTAAAACTGAAATTCTATCTTCTTCTCTTACTTTATTTCTTCACTTTTTTATATACTTAATACTTCTCAAAGCATACTCTTTAAAACTTAATCTCAAACCTCTTTTCTTACCTTACTTCTTCACTTTTCTAAATACTAATTACTTCTCAAAGCATACTCCTTAATATTGAAATTCTATCTTCTTTTCTTACTTTACTTCTTCACTTTTCTAAATACTTATTACTTCTCAAAGCATACTCCTTAAAACTGAAATTCTATCTTCTTTTCTTACTTTACTTCTTCACTTTTCTAAATACTTATTACTTCTCAAAGCATACTCTTTAAAACGAAATTCTATCTTCTCTTCTTACTTTACTTCTTCACTTTTTTAAATAATCATTACTTCTCAAAACATACTCTTTAAAACGAAATTCTATCTTCTATTCTTACTTTACTTCTTCACTTTTCAAAATACTTATTACTTCTCAAAGCATACTCTTTCAAACGAAATTCTATCTTCTCTTCTTACTTTACTTCTTCACTTTTCAGAATACTTTTTACTTCTCAAAGCATACTCCTTAAAACTGAAATTCTATCTTCTCTTCTTACTTTACTTCTTCACTTTTCTAAATACTTTTTACTTCTCAAAGCATACTCCTTAAAACTGAAATTCTATCTTCTATTCTTACTTTACTTCTTCACTTTTTTAAATACTAATTACTTCTCAAAGCATATTCATTAAAACTGAAATTCTATCTTCTCTTCTTACTTTACTTCTTCACTTTTCTAAATACTTAATAATTCTCAAAGCATACTCCTTAAAACTGAAATTCTATCTTCTCTTCTTACTTTACTTCTTCACTTTTCTAAATACTTAATAATTCTCAAAGCATACTCCTTAAAACTGAAATTCTATCTTCTTCTCTTACTTTATTTCTTCACTTTTTTGAATACTTTTTACTTCTCAAAGCATACTCCTTAAAACTGAAATTCTATCTTCTCTTCTTACTTTACTTCTTCACTTTTCTAAATACTTTTTACTTCTCAAAGCATACTCCTTAAAACTGAAATTCTATCTTCTATTCTTACTTTACTTCTTCACTTTTCTAAATACTAATTACTTCTCAAAGCATATTCATTAAAACTGAAATTCTATCTTCTCTTCTTACTTTACTTCTTCACTTTTCAGAATACTTATTACTTCTCAAAGCATACTCTTTAAAACTTAATCACTATATTCTTTTCTTACTTTACTTCTTCACTTTTCTAAATACTTATTACTTCTCAAAGATTACTCCTTAAAATTGAAATTCTATCTTCTCTTCTTACTTTACTTCTTCACTTTTCAGAATACTTATTACTTCTCAAAGCATACTCCTTAAAACTGAAATTCTATCTTCTTCTCTTACTTTATTTCTTCACTTTTTTGAATACTTTTTACTTCTCAAAGCATACTCCTTAAAACTGAAATTCTATCTTCTTCTCTTACTTTATTTCTTCACTTTTTTGAATACTTTTTACTTCTCAAAGCATACTCCTTAAAACTGAAATTCTATCTTCTCTTCTTACTTTACTTCTTCACTTTTCTAAATACTAATTACTTCTCAAAGCATACTCCTTAAAACTGAAATTCTATCTTCTTTTCTTACTTTACTTCTTCACTTTTCTAAATACTAATTACTTCTCAAAGCATATTCATTAAAACTGAAATTCTATCTTCTCTTCTTACTTTACTTCTTCACTTTTCAGAATACTTATTACTTCTCAAAGCATACTCTTTAAAACTTAATCACTATATTCTTTTCTTACTTTACTTCTTCACTTTTCTAAATACTTTTTACTTCTCAAAGCATACTCTTTAAAACTTAAATTCTATCTTCTCTTCTTACTTTACTTCTTCACTTTTCTAAATACTAATTACTTCTCAAAGCATACTCCTTAAAACTGAAATTCTATCTTCTATTCTTACTTTACTTCTTCACTTTTCTAAATACTAATTACTTCTCAAAGCATATTCATTAAAACTGAAATTCTATCTTCTTCTCTTACTTCACTTCTTCACTTTTTTGAATACTTTTTACTTCTCAAAGCATACTCCTTAAAACTGAAATTCTATCTTCTCTTCTTACTTTACTTCTTCACTTTTTTAAATAATCATTACTTCTCAAAACATACTCTTTAAAACGAAATTCTATCTTCTATTCTTACTTTACTTCTTCACTTTTCAAAATACTTTTTACTTCTCAAAGATTACTCCTTAAAATTGAAATTCTATCTTCTATTCTTACTTTACTTCTTCACTTTTCAGAATACTTTTTACTTCTCAAAGCATACTCTTTAAAACTTAATCACTATATTCTTTTCTTACTTTACTTCTTCACTTTTCTAAATACTTATTACTTCTCAAAGATTACTCCTTAAAACTGAAATTCTATCTTCTTCTCTTACTTTACTTCTTCACTTTTTTAAATAATAATTACTTTTCAAAGCATACTCCTTAAAACTGAAATTCTATCTTCTCTTCTAACTTTACTTCTTCACTTTTCTAAATACTAATTACTTCTCAAAGCATACTCCTTAAAACTGAAATTCTATCTTCTTCTCTTACTTTATTTCTTCACTTTTTTGAATACTTTTTACTTCTCAAAGCATACTCCTTAAAACTGAAATTCTATCTTCTATTCTTACTTTACTTCTTCACTTTTCTAAATACTAATTACTTCTCAAAGCATACTCTTTAAAACTTAATCACTATATTCTTTTCTTACTTTACTTCTTCACTTTTCTAAATACTTAATACTTCTCAAAACATATTCATTAAAACTGAAATTCTATCTTCTCTTCTTACTTTACTTCTTCACTTTTCAGAATACTTATTACTTCTCAAAGCATACTACTTAAAACAATAATTCTATCTTCTTTTCTTACTTTACTTCTTCACTTTTCTAAATACTTATTACTTCTCAAAGCATACTCCTTAAAACTGAAATTCTATCTTCTATTCTTACTTTACTTCTTCACTTTTCAAAATACTTATTACTTCTCAAAGCATACTCTTTAAAACGAAATTCTATCTTCTCTTCTTACTTTACTTCTTCACTTTTCAGAATACTTATTACTTCTCAAAGCATACTACTTAAAACAATAATTCTATCTTCTTTTCTTACTTTACTTCTTCACTTTTATAAATACTAATTACTTCTCAAAGCATACTCCTTAAAACGTAATTCTATCTTCTCTTCTTACTTTACTTCTTCACTTTTTTAAATAATCATTACTTCTCAAAACATACTCTTTAAAACGAAATTCTATCTTCTATTCTTACTTTACTTCTTCACTTTTCAAAATACTTTTTACTTCTCAAAGATTACTCCTTAAAACTGAAATTCTATCTTCTTTTCTTACTTTACTTCTTCACTTTTCTAAATACTTATTACTTCTCAAAGCATACTCTTTCAAACGAAATTCTATCTTCTCTTCTTACTTTACTTCTTCACTTTTTTAAATAATCATTACTTCTCAAAACATACTCTTTAAAACGAAATTCTATCTTCTATTCTTACTTTACTTCTTCACTTTTTTGAATACTTATTACTTCTCAAAGATTACTCTTTAAAACTTAAATTCTATCTTCTATTCTTACTTTACTTCTTCACTTTTCAGAATACTTTTTACTTCTCAAAGCATACTCTTTAAAACTTAATCACTATATTCTTTTCTTACTTTACTTCTTCACTTTTCTAAATACTTATTACTTCTCAAAGATTACTCCTTAAAATTGAAATTCTATCTTCTTTTCTTACTTTACTTCTTCACTTTTCTAAATACTTATTACTTCTCAAAGCATACTCCTTAAAACTTAAATTCTATCTTCTTTTCTTACTTTACTTCTTCACTTTTCTAAATACTTATTACTTCTCAAAGCATACTCCTTAAAACTTAAATTCTATCTTCTCTTCTTACTTTACTTCTTCACTTTTTTAAATAATAATTACTTTTCAAAGCATACTCCTTAAAACTGAAATTCTATCTTCTATTCTTACTTTACTTCTTCACTTTTCTAAATACTTTTTACTTCTCAAAGCATACTCCTTAAAACTTAAATTCTATCTTCTTTTCTTACTTTACTTCTTCACTTTTCTAAATACTTATTACTTCTCAAAGCATACTCTTTAAAACGAAATTCTATCTTCTCTTCTTACTTTACTTCTTCACTTTTCTAAATACTTATTACTTCTCAAAGATTACTCCTTAAAACTTAAATTCTATCTTCTTTTCTTACTTTACTTCTTCACTTTTATAAATACTAATTACTTCTCAAAGCATACTCCTTAAAACGTAATTCTATCTTCTCTTCTTACTTTACTTCTTCACTTTTTTAAATAATCATTACTTCTCAAAACATACTCTTTAAAACGAAATTCTATCTTCTATTCTTACTTTACTTCTTCACTTTTCAGAATACTTTTTACTTCTCAAAGATTACTCCTTAAAACTGAAATTCTATCTTCTTTTCTTACTTTACTTCTTCACTTTTCTAAATACTTATTACTTCTCAAAGCATACTCTTTCAAACGAAATTCTATCTTCTCTTCTTACTTTACTTCTTCACTTTTTTAAATAATCATTACTTCTCAAAACATACTCTTTAAAACGAAATTCTATCTTCTATTCTTACTTTACTTCTTCACTTTTCAAAATACTTATTACTTCTCAAAGATTACTCTTTAAAACTTAAATTCTATCTTCTTTTCTTACTTTACTTCTTCACTTTTCAGAATACTTTTTACTTCTCAAAGCATACTACTTAAAACTTAATCACTATATTCTTTTCTTACTTTACTTCTTCACTTTTCTAAATACTTATTACTTCTCAAAGATTACTCCTTAAAATTGAAATTCTATCTTCTTTTCTTACTTTACTTCTTCACTTTTCTAAATACTTATTACTTCTCAAAGCATACTCCTTAAAACTTAAATTCTATCTTCTTTTCTTACTTTACTTCTTCACTTTTCTAAATACTTATTACTTCTCAAAGCATACTCCTTAAAACTTAAATTCTATCTTCTCTTCTTACTTTACTTCTTCACTTTTTTAAATAATAATTACTTTTCAAAGCATACTCCTTAAAACTGAAATTCTATCTTCTATTCTTACTTTATTTCTTCACTTTTTTATATACTTAATACTTCTCAAAGCATACTCCTTAAAACTGAAATTCTATCTTCTTCTCTTACTTTATTTCTTCACTTTTTTGAATACTTATTACTTCTCAAAGATTACTCTTTAAAACTTAAATTCTATCTTCTATTCTTACTTTACTTCTTCACTTTTCAGAATACTTTTTACTTCTCAAAGCATACTCTTTAAAACTTAATCACTATATTCTTTTCTTACTTTACTTCTTCACTTTTTTAAATAATAATTACTTTTCAAAGCATACTCCTTTAAACTAAATTCTATCTTCTATTCTTACTTTACTTCTTCACTTTTCAGAATACTAATTACTTCTCAAAGCATACTCTTTAAAACGAAATTCTATCTTCTTTTCTTACTTTACTTCTTCACTTTTCAGAATACTAATTACTTCTCAAAGCATACTCCTTAAAACTGAAATTCTATCTTCTATTCTTACTTTACTTCTTCACTTTTCAGAATACTTTTTACTTCTCAAAGCATACTCTTTAAAACTTAATCACTATATTCTTTTCTTACTTTACTTCTTCACTTTTCTAAATACTTATTACTTCTCAAAGCATACTCCTTAACACTGAAATTCTATCTTCTTTTCTTACTTTACTTCTTCACTTTTCTAAATACTTATTACTTCTCAAAGCATACTCCTTAAAACTTAAATTCTATCTTCTCTTCTTACTTTACTTCTTCACTTTTTTAAATAATAATTACTTTTCAAAGCATACTCCTTAAAACTGAAATTCTATCTTCTATTCTTACTTTATTTCTTCACTTTTTTATATACTTAATACTTCTCAAAGCATACTCCTTAAAACTGAAATTCTATCTTCTTCTCTTACTTTATTTCTTCACTTTTTTGAATACTTATTACTTCTCAAAGATTACTCTTTAAAACTTAAATTCTATCTTCTATTCTTACTTTACTTCTTCACTTTTCAGAATACTTTTTACTTCTCAAAGCATACTCTTTAAAACTTAATCACTATATTCTTTTCTTACTTTACTTCTTCACTTTTTTAAATAATAATTACTTTTCAAAGCATACTCCTTTAAACTAAATTCTATCTTCTATTCTTACTTTACTTCTTCACTTTTCAGAATACTAATTACTTCTCAAAGCATACTCTTTAAAACGAAATTCTATCTTCTTTTCTTACTTTACTTCTTCACTTTTCAGAATACTAATTACTTCTCAAAGCATACTCCTTAAAACTGAAATTCTATCTTCTATTCTTACTTTACTTCTTCACTTTTCAGAATACTTTTTACTTCTCAAAGCATACTCTTTAAAACTTAATCACTATATTCTTTTCTTACTTTACTTCTTCACTTTTCTAAATACTTATTACTTCTCAAAGATTACTCCTTAAAATTGAAATTCTATCTTCTTTTCTTACTTTACTTCTTCACTTTTCTAAATACTTATTACTTCTCAAAGCATACTCCTTAACACTGAAATTCTATCTTCTTTTCTTACTTTACTTCTTCACTTTTCTAAATACTTATTACTTCTCAAAGCATACTCCTTAAAACTTAAATTCTATCTTCTTTTCTTACTTTACTTCTTCACTTTTCTAAATACTTATTACTTCTCAAAGCATACTCCTTAAAACTTAAATTCTATCTTCTCTTCTTACTTTACTTCTTCACTTTTTTAAATAATAATTACTTTTCAAAGCATACTCCTTAAAACTGAAATTCTATCTTCTTCTCTTACTTTATTTCTTCACTTTTTTGAATACTTATTACTTCTCAAAGATTACTCTTTAAAACTTAAATTCTATCTTCTATTCTTACTTTACTTCTTCACTTTTCAGAATACTTTTTACTTCTCAAAGCATACTCTTTAAAACTTAATCACTATATTCTTTTCTTACTTTACTTCTTCACTTTTTTAAATAATAATTACTTTTCAAAGCATACTCCTTAAAACTTAAATTCTATCTTCTCTTCTTACTTTACTTCTTCACTTTTTTAAATAATAATTACTTTTCAAAGCATACTCCTTAAAACTGAAATTCTATCTTCTATTCTTACTTTACTTCTTCACTTTTCTAAATACTTATTACTTCTCAAAGCATACTCCTAAAAACTGAAATTCTATCTTCTCTTCTTACTTTACTTCTTCACTTTTTAAAATTAATATTTATTCCAAAGCATACTCCTTAAAACTTAAATTCTATCTTCTTTTCTTACTTCACTTCTTCACTTTTTAAAATTAATATTTATTCCAAAGCATACTCCTTAAAACTGAAATTCTATCTTCTTCTCTTACTTTATTTCTTCACTTTTTTATATACTTAATACTTCTCAAAGCATACTCTTTAAAACTTAATCTCAATATTCTTTTCTTACCTTACTTCTTCACTTTTCTAAATACTAATTACTTCTCAAAGCATACTCCTTAATATTGAAATTCTATCTTCTTTTCTTACTTTACTTCTTCACTTTTCTAAATACTTATTACTTCTCAAAGCATACTCCTTAAAACTGAAATTCTATCTTCTTTTCTTACTTTACTTCTTCACTTTTCTAAATACTTATTACTTCTCAAAGCATACTCTTTAAAACGAAATTCTATCTTCTCTTCTTACTTTACTTCTTCACTTTTTTAAATAATCATTACTTCTCAAAACATACTCTTTAAAACGAAATTCTATCTTCTATTCTTACTTTACTTCTTCACTTTTCAAAATACTTATTACTTCTCAAAGATTACTCTTTAAAACTGAAATTCTATCTTCTATTCTTACTTTACTTCTTCACTTTTCTAAATACTTATTACTTCTCAAAGCATACTCCTTAAAACTGAAATTCTATCTTCTTTTCTTACTTTACTTCTTCACTTTTCTAAATACTTATTACTTCTCAAAGATTACTCTTTAAAACGAAATTCTATCTTCTTCTCTTACTTTATTTCTTCACTTTTCAAAATACTTATTACTTCTCAAAGCATGCTACTTAAACTGAAATTCTATCTTCTTTTCTTACTTTACTTCTTCACTTTTCTAAATACTTATTACTTCTCAAAGCATACTCTTTAAAACGAAATTCTATCTTCTCTTCTTACTTTACTTCTTCACTTTTTTAAATAATCATTACTTCTCAAAACATACTCTTTAAAACGAAATTCTATCTTCTATTCTTACTTTACTTCTTCACTTTTCAAAATACTTATTACTTCTCAAAGATTACTCTTTAAAACTGAAATTCTATCTTCTCTTCTTACTTTACTTCTTCACTTTTCTAAATACTTATTACTTCTCAAAGCATACTCCTTAAAACTTAAATTCTATCTTCTCTTCTTACTTTACTTCTTCACTTTTATAAATACTTAATAATTCTCAAAGCATACTCCTTAAAACTGAAATTCTATCTTCTTCTCTTACTTTATTTCTTCACTTTTTTATATACTTAATACTTCTCAAAGCATACTCCTTAACACTGAAATTCTATCTTCTTTTCTTACTCTACTTCTTCACTTTTCTAAATACTTATTACTTCTCAAAGCATACTCCTAAAAACGAAATTCTATCTTCAATTCTTACTTTACTTCTTCACTTTTCTAAATACTTATTACTTCTCAAAGCATACTCCTTAAAACTGAAATTCTATCTTCTTTTCTTACTTTACTTCTTCACTTTTATAAATACATATTACTTCTCAAAGCATACTCTTTAAAACGAAATTCTATCTTCTCTTCTTACTTTACTTCTTCACTTTTTTAAATAATCATTACTTCTCAAAACATACTCTTTAAAACGAAATTCTATCTTCTATTCTTACTTTACTTCTTCACTTTTCAAAATACTTATTACTTCTCAAAGATTACTCTTTAAAACTGAAATTCTATCTTCTATTCTTACTTTACTTCTTCACTTTTCTAAATACTTTGTACTTCTCAAAGCATACTCCTTAAAACTTAAATTCTATCTTCTCTTCTTACTTTACTTCTTCACTTTTCTAAATACTTAATAATTCTCAAAGCATACTCCTTAAAACTGAAATTCTATCTTCTTCTCTTACTTTATTTCTTCACTTTTTTATATACTTAATACTTCTCAAAGCATACTCCTTAACACTGAAATTCTATCTTCTTTTCTTACTCTACTTCTTCACTTTTCTAAATACTTATTACTTCTCAAAGCATACTCCTAAAAACGAAATTCTATCTTCAATTCTTACTTTACTTCTTCACTTTTCTAAATACTTATTACTTCTCAAAGCATACTCCTTAAAACTGAAATTCTATCTTCTTTTCTTACTTTACTTCTTCACTTTTCTAAATACTTATTACTTCTCAAAGATTACTCTTTAAAACGAAATTCTATCTTCTTCTCTTACTTTATTTCTTCACTTTTCAAAATACTTATTACTTCTCAAAGCATGCTACTTAAACGGAAATTCTATCTTCTCTTCTTACTTTACTTCTTCACTTTTCAGAATACTTATTACTTCTCAAAGCATACTACTTAAAACAATAATTCTATCTTCTTTTCTTACTTTACTTCTTCACTTTTCTAAATACTTATTACTTCATAAAAGCATACTCCTTAAAACTGAAATTCTATCTTCTTTTCTTGCTTTACTTCTTCACTTTTCTAAATACTTATTACTTCTCAAAGCATACTCTTTAAAACGAAATTCTATCTTCTCTTCTTACTTTACTTCTTCACTTTTCAGAATACTTTTTACTTCTCAAAGCATACTCTTTAAAACTTAATCACTATATTCTTTTCTTACTTTACTTCTTCACTTTTCTAAATACTTATTACTTCTCAAAGATTACTCCTTAAAACTTAAATTCTATCTTCTATTCTTACTTTACTTCTTCACTTTTCAGAATACTAATTACTTCTCAAAGCATACTCTTTAAAACTTAATCACTATATTCTTCTCTTACTTTACTTCTTCACTTTTCTAAATACTTATTACTTCTCAAAGATTACTCCTTAAAACTGAAATTCTATCTTCTTTTCTTACTTTACTTCTTCACTTTTATAAATACTAATTACTTCTCAAAGCATACTCTTTAAAACTGAAATTCTATCTTCTCTTCTTACTTTACTTCTTCACTTTCTTAAATAATAATTACTTCTCAAAACATACTCTTTAAAACGAAATTCTATCTTCTATTCTTACTTTACTTCTTCACTTTTCAAAATACTTTTTACTTCTCAAAGATTACTCCTTAAAACTGAAATTCTATCTTCTTTTCTTACTTTACTTCTTCACTTTTCTAAATACTAATTACTTCTCAAAGCATACTCCTTAAAACTGAAATTCTATCTTCTCTTCTTACTTTACTTCTTCACTTTTCTAAATACTTATTACTTCTCAAAGCATACTACTTAAAACAATAATTCTATCTTTTTTTCTTACTTTACTTCTTCACTTTTCTAAATATTTATTACTTCTCAAAGCATACTCCTTAAAACTGAAATTCTATCTTCTCTTCTTACTTTACTTCTTCACTTTTCAGAATACTTTTTACTTCTCAAAGCATACTCTTTAAAACTTAATCACTATATTCTTTTCTTACTTTACTTCTTCACTTTTCTAAATACTTATTACTTCTCAAAGATTACTCCTTAAAACTTAAATTCTATCTTCTATTCTTACTTTACTTCTTCACTTTTCAGAATACTAATTACTTCTCAAAGCATACTCTTTAAAACTTAATCACTATATTCTTCTCTTACTTTACTTCTTCACTTTTCTAAATACTTATTACTTCTCAAAGATTACTCCTTAAAACTGAAATTCTATCTTCTTTTCTTACTTTACTTCTTCACTTTTATAAATACTAATTACTTCTCAAAGCATACTCTTTAAAACTGAAATTCTATCTTCTCTTCTTACTTTACTTCTTCACTTTCTTAAATAATAATTACTTCTCAAAACATACTCTTTAAAACGAAATTCTATCTTCTATTCTTACTTTACTTCTTCACTTTTCAAAATACTTTTTACTTCTCAAAGATTACTCCTTAAAACTGAAATTCTATCTTCTTTTCTTACTTTACTTCTTCACTTTTCTAAATACTAATTACTTCTCAAAGCATACTCCTTAAAACTGAAATTCTATCTTCTTTTCTTACTTTACTTCTTCACTTTTCAAAATACTTATTACTTCTCAAAGCATACTACTTAAAACAATAATTCTATCTTTTTTTCTTACTTTACTTCTTCACTTTTCTAAATATTTATTACTTCTCAAAGCATACTCCTTAAAACTGAAATTCTATCTTCTCTTCTTACTTTATTTCTTCACTTTTCAGAATACTTTTTACTTCTCAAAGCATACTCCTTAAAACTGAAATTCTATCTTCTATTCTTACTTTACTTCTTCACTTTTCAGAATACTTATTACTTCTCAAAGATTACTCCTTAAAACTGAAATTCTATCTTCTTTTCTTACTTTACTTCTTCACTTTTTTATATACTTAATACTTCTCAAAGCATACTCCTTAAAACTGAAATTCTATCTTCTTTTCTTACTTTACTTATTAACTTTTCTAAATACTTATCACTTCTCAATGCATACTCCTTAAAACTGAAATTCTATCTTCTTTTCTTACTTTATTTCTTCACTTTTCAAAATACTTATTACTTCTCAAAGCATGCTACTTAAAACGGAAATTCTATCTTCTCTTCTTACTCTACTTCTTCACTTTTCTAAATACTTATTACTTCTCAAAGCATACTCCTAAAAACGAAATTCTATCTTCAATTTTTACTTTACTTCTTCACTTTTCTAAATACTTATTACTTCTCAAAGCATACTCCTTTAAACTAAATTCTATCTTCTATTCTTACTTTACTTCTTCACTTTTCGTAATACTTATTACTTCTCAAAGATTACTCTTTAAAACGAAATTCTATCTTCTTCTCTTACTTTATTTCTTCACTTTTCAAAATACTTATTACTTCTCAAAGCATACTCCTTAAAACTGAAATTCTATCTTCTTTTCTTACTTTACTTCTTCACTTTTCTAAATACTTATTACTTCTCAAAGCATACTCTTTAAAACGAAATTCTATCTTCTTCTCTTACTTTATTTCTTCACTTTTCAAAATACTTATTACTTCTCAAAGCATGCTACTTAAACGGAAATTCTATCTTCTCTTCTTACTTTACTTCTTCACTTTTCAGAATACTTATTACTTCTCAAAGCATACTACTTAAAACAATAATTCTATCTTCTTTTCTTACTTTACTTCTTCACTTTTCTAAATACTTATTACTTCATAAAAGCATACTCCTTAAAACTGAAATTCTATCTTCTTTTCTTGCTTTACTTCTTCACTTTTCTAAATACTTATTACTTCTCAAAGCATACTCTTTAAAACGAAATTCTATCTTCTCTTCTTACTTTACTTCTTCACTTTTCAGAATACTTTTTACTTCTCAAAGCATACTCTTTAAAACTTAATCACTATATTCTTTTCTTACTTTACTTCTTCACTTTTCTAAATACTTATTACTTCTCAAAGATTACTCCTTAAAACTTAAATTCTATCTTCTATTCTTACTTTACTTCTTCACTTTTCAGAATACTAATTACTTCTCAAAGCATACTCTTTAAAACTTAATCACTATATTCTTCTCTTACTTTACTTCTTCACTTTTCTAAATACTTATTACTTCTCAAAGATTACTCCTTAAAACTGAAATTCTATCTTCTTTTCTTACTTTACTTCTTCACTTTTATAAATACTAATTACTTCTCAAAGCATACTCTTTAAAACTGAAATTCTATCTTCTCTTCTTACTTTACTTCTTCACTTTCTTAAATAATAATTACTTCTCAAAACATACTCTTTAAAACGAAATTCTATCTTCTATTCTTACTTTACTTCTTCACTTTTCAAAATACTTTTTACTTCTCAAAGATTACTCCTTAAAACTGAAATTCTATCTTCTTTTCTTACTTTACTTCTTCACTTTTCTAAATACTAATTACTTCTCAAAGCATACTCCTTAAAACTGAAATTCTATCTTCTCTTCTTACTTTACTTCTTCACTTTTCTAAATACTTATTACTTCTCAAAGCATACTACTTAAAACAATAATTCTATCTTTTTTTCTTACTTTACTTCTTCACTTTTCTAAATATTTATTACTTCTCAAAGCATACTCCTTAAAACTGAAATTCTATCTTCTCTTCTTACTTTATTTCTTCACTTTTCAGAATACTTTTTACTTCTCAAAGCATACTCCTTAAAACTGAAATTCTATCTTCTATTCTTACTTTACTTCTTCACTTTTCAAAATACTTATTACTTCTCAAAGCATACTCCTTAAAACTGAAATTCTATCTTCTATTCTTACTTTACTTCTTCACTTTTCAGAATACTTATTACTTCTCAAAGATTACTCCTTAAAACTGAAATTCTATCTTCTTTTCTTACTTTACTTCTTCACTTTTCAAAATACTTAATACTTCTCAAAGCATACTCCTTAAAACTGAAATTCTATCTTCTTTTCTTACTTTACTTATTAACTTTTCTAAATACTTATCACTTCTCAATGCATACTCCTTAAAACTGAAATTCTATCTTCTTTTCTTACTTTATTTCTTCACTTTTCAAAATACTTATTACTTCTCAAAGCATGCTACTTAAAACGGAAATTCTATCTTCTCTTCTTACTTTACTTCTTCACTTTTCTAAATACTTATTACTTCTCAAAGCATACTCCTTTAAACTAAATTCTATCTTCTATTCTTACTTTACTTCTTCACTTTTCGTAATACTTATTACTTCTCAAAGATTACTCTTTAAAACGAAATTCTATCTTCTTCTCTTACTTTATTTCTTCACTTTTCAAAATACTTATTACTTCTCAAAGCATGCTACTTAAAACGGAAATTCTATCTTCTTTTCTTACTTTACTTCTTCACTTTTCAGAATACTTATTACTTCTCAAAGCATACTACTTAAAACAATAATTCTATATTCTTTTCTTACTTTACTTCTTCACTTTTCTAAATACTTATTACTTCTCAAAGATTACTCCTTAAAACTTAAATTCTATCTTCTATTCTTACTTTACTTCTTCACTTTTCAGAATACTAATTACTTCTCAAAGCATACTACTTAAAACAATAATTCTATATTCTTCTCTTACTTTACTTCTTCACTTTTCTAAATACTTATTACTTCTCAAAGATTACTCCTTAAAACTGAAATTCTATCTTCTTTTCTTACTTTACTTCTTCACTTTTATAAATACTAATTACTTCTCAAAGCATACTCTTTAAAACTGAAATTCTATCTTCTCTTCTTACTTTACTTCTTCACTTTCTTAAATAATAATTACTTCTCAAAACATACTCTTTAAAACGAAATTCTATCTTCTATTCTTACTTTACTTCTTCACTTTTCAAAATACTTTTTACTTCTCAAAGCATACTCCTTAAAACTGAAATTCTATCTTCTATTCTTACTTTACTTCTTCACTTTTCAAAATACTTATTACTTCTCAAAGCATACTCCTTAAAACTGAAATTCTATCTTCTATTCTTACTTTACTTCTTCACTTTTCAGAATACTTATTACTTCTCAAAGATTACTCCTTAAAACTGAAATTCTATCTTCTTTTCTTACTTTACTTCTTCACTTTTCTAAATACTAATTACTTCTCAAAGCATACTCCTTAAAACTGAAATTCTATCTTCTCTTCTTGCTTTACTTCTTCATTTTTT
>CAMPDV010003941.1:0-36629 GCA_946699065.1 Loxodes magnus
GTTAATTAGTATGCTTTGACAAGTAATAAGTATTTGAAAAGTGAAGAAGTAAAGTAAGAAAAGAAGATTGAATTTTAGTGTTAATTAGTATGCTTTGACAAGTAATGAGTATTTAGAAAATTGAAAAAGTAAAGAAAGAAAAGGAGATAGAATTTAAGTTTTTATTAGTATGCTTTGAGAAGTAATAAGTATTAGAAAAGTGAAGAAGTAAAGTAAGAAAAGAAGATAGAATTTCAGTTTTAAGGAGTAAGATGGAGAAGTAATAAGTATTAGAAAAGTGAAGAAGTAAAGTAAGAAAAGAAGATAGAATTTCTTTTTTAAGGAGTATGCTTTGAGAAGTTATGAGTATTTAGAAAAGAGAAGATGTAAAGTAAGAAAAGGAGATAGAATTTCAGTTTTAAGGAGTATGCTTTGAGAAGTAATGAGTATTTGAAAAGTGAAGAAGTAAAGTAAGAAAAGAAGATAGAATTTCTGTTTTAATTAGTATACTTTTATAAGTAATAAGTATTTAGAAAAGTGAAGAAGTAAAGTAAGAAAAGAAGATAGAATTTCAGTTTTAATTAGTATGCTTTGAGAAGTAATAAGTATTAGAAAAGTGAAGAAGTAAAGTAAGAAAAGAAGATTGAACTTCATTTTTAAGGTGTATACTTTGAGAATTACTAAGTGTTTGGAAAATTGAAGAAGTAAAGTAAGAAAAGGAGATAGAATTTCAGTTCTAAGGAGTATGCTATGAGAAGTAAAATGATTTTTGAAAATTGAAGAAGTAAAGTAAGAAAAGGAGATAGAATTTCAGTTTTAAGGAGTATGATTTGAGATAAAAGAATTACAAGTATTCATAAAAGTGAAGAAGTAAAGTAAGAAAAGAAGATAGAATTTCAGTTTTAATTAGTATGCTTTGACAAGTAATAAGTATTAGAAAAGTGAAGAAGTAAAGTAATAAAAGAAGATAGAATTTCAGTTTTAATTAGTATGCTTTGAGAAGTAATAAGTATTAGAAAAGTGAAGAAGTAAAGTAAGAAAAGAAGATAGAATTTCTGTTTTAAGGAGTATGCTTTGAGAAGTAATAAGTATTTAGAAAAGTGAAGATGTAAAGTAAGAAAAGGAGATAGAATTTAAGTTTTAAGGAGTATGCTTTGAGAAGTAATAAGTATTTGAAAAGTGAAGAAGTAAAGTAAGAAAAGAAGATTGAACTTCATTTTTAAGGAGTATGCTTTGAGAATTACTAAGTGTTTAGAAAATTGAAGAAGTAAAATAAGAAAAGAAGATAGAATTTCTGTTTTAAGGAGTATGCTTTGAGAAGTAATGAGTATTAGAAAAGTGAAGAAGTAAAGTAAAAAAAGAAGATTGAATTTCAGTTTTAAGGAGTATGCTTTGAGATAAAAGAATTACAAGTATTCATAAAAGTTAACAAGTAAAGTAAGAAAAGAAGATAGAATTTCAGTTTTAAGGAGTATGCTATGATAAGTAAAAAGAGTTTTGAAAATTGAAGAAGTAAAGTAAGAAAAGAAGATAGAATTTCAGTTTTAAGGAGTATGCTTTTAGAAGTAAAAAGAGTTTTGAAAATTGAAGAAGTAAAGTAAGAAAAGGAGATAGAATTTCAGTTTTAAGGAGTATGATTTGAGATAAAAGAGATACAAGTATTCATAAAAGTGAAGAAGTAAAGTAATAAAAGAAGATAGAATTTCAGTTTTAAGGAGTATGCTTTTAGAAGTTAAAAAAGTTTTGAAAAGTGAAGAAGTAAAGTAAGAAAAGAAGATAGAATATCAGTTTTAAGGAGTATGCTTTGAGAATTACTAAGTGTTTAGAAAATTGAAGAAGTAAAGTAAGAAAAGGAGATAGAATTTCAGTGTTAATTAGTATGCTTTGAGAAGTGATAAGTATTAGAAAAGTGAAGAAGTAAAGTAAGAAAAGAAGATAGAATTTCAGTTTTAATTAGTATGCTATGAGACAAAAGAAGATATTTATCTATTAAATTGAGAAGTAAAGTAAGAAAAGGATAAGAAAAGAAGATAGAATTTCAGTTCTAAGGAGTATGATTTAGATAAAAGAATTTCAAAAATTCTTAAAAGTTATGAAATAAAGTAAGGAAAGAAGAATGAACTTCGGTTTTAAGGTGTATACTTTGAGAATTACAAAGTGTTTGGAAAATTGAAGAAGTAAAGTAAGAAAAGGAGATAGAATTTCAGTTCTAAGGAGTATGCTATGAGAAGTAAAATGATTTTTGAAAATTGAAGAAGTAAAGTAAGAAAAGAAGATAGAATTTCTGTTTTAAGGAGTATGATTTGAGATAAAAGAATTACAAGTATTCATAAAAGTGAAGAAATAAAGTAAGAAAAGAAGATGGAACTTCAGTTTTAAGGAGCATTCTTTGAGAAGTAATAAGTATTTGAAAATTGAAGAAGTAAAATAAGAAAAGGAGATAGAATTTCGGTTTTAAGGAGTATGCTTTTAGAAGTAAAAAGAGTTTTGAAAATTGAAGAAGTAAAGTAAGAAAAGAAGATAGAATTTCAGTTTTAAGGAGTATGCTATGAGAAGTAAAAAGAGTTTTGAAAATTGAAAAAGTAAAGAAAGAAAAGTAGATAGAATTTAAGTTTTAAGGAGTATGATTTGAGATAAAAGAATTACAAGTATTCATAAAAGTGAACAAGTAAAGTAAGAAAAGAAGATAGAATATCAGTTTTAATTAGTATGCTTTGAGAAGTAATAAGTATTTGAAAAGTGAAGAAGTAAAGTAAGAAAAGAAGATAGAATTTCTGTTTTAAGGAGTATGCTTTGAGAAGTAATGAGTATTAGAAAAGTGAAGAAGTAAAGTAAGAAAAGAAGATTGAATTTCAGTTTTAAGGAGTATGCTTTGAGAAGTAATAAGTATTTAGAAAAGTGAAGAAGTAAAGTAAGAAAAGAAGATAGAATTTCAGTTTTAATTAGTATGCTTTGAGAAGTAATAAGTATTTGAAAAGTGAAGAAGTAAAGTAAGAAAAGAAGATTGAATTTCAGTTTTAAGGAGTATGCTTTGAGAAGTAATAAGTATTTAGAAAAGTGAAGAAGTAAAGTAAGAAAAGAAGATAGAATTTCAGTTTTAATTAGTATGCTTTGAGAAGTAATAAGTATTAGAAAAGTGAAGAAGTAAAGTAAGAAAAGAAGATAGAATTTCTGTTTTAAGGAGTATGCTTTGAGAAGTAATAAGTATTTAGAAAAGTGAAGAAGTAAAGTAAGAAAAGAAGATAGAATTTCAGTTTTAATTAGTATGCTTTGAGAAGTAATAAGTATTTGAAAAGTGAAGAAGTAAAGTAAGAAAAGAAGATAGAATTTCAGTGTTAATTAGTATGCTTTGAGAAGTAATGAGTATTTAGAAAATTGAAGAAGTAAAGTAAGAAAAGAAGATAGAATTTCTGTTTTAATTAGTATGCTTTGAGAAGTAATAATTATTTGAAAAGTGAAGAAGTAAAGTAAGAAAAGAAGATAGAATTTCATATTTAAGGAGTATGCTTTGAGAAGTAATAAGTATTAGAAAAGTGAAGAATTAAAGTAAGAAAAGAAGATAGAATTTCAGTTTTAATTAGTATGCTTTGAGAAGTAATGAGTATTTAGAAAAGTGAAGAAGTAAAGTAAGAAAAGAAGATAGAATTTCAGTTTTAAGGAGTATGCTTTGAGAAGTAATAAGTATTAGAAAAGTGAAGAAGTAAAGTAAGAAAAGAAGATAGAATTTCAGTTTTAATTAGTATGCTTTGAGAAGTAATAAGTATTAGAAAAGTGAAGAAGTAAAGTAAGAAAAGAAGATAGAATTTCAGTTTTAATTAGTATGCTTTGAGAGTAATAAGTATTAGAAAAGTGAAGAAGTAAAGTAAGAAAAGAAGATAGAATTTCAGTGTTAATTAGTATGCTTTGACAAGTAATAAGTATTAGAAAAGTGAAGAAGTAAAGTAAGAAAAGAAGATAGAATTTCAGTGTTAATTAGTATGCTTTGAGAAGTGATAAGTATTAGAAAAGTGAAGAAGTAAAGTAAGAAAAGAAGATAGAATTTCTGTTTTAAGGAGTATGCTTTGAGAAGTAATAAGTATTTAGAAAAGTGAAGAAGTAAAGTAAGAAAAGGAGATAGAATATCAGTTTTAATTAGTATGCTTTGAGAAGTAATAAGTATTAGAAAAGTGAAGAAGTAAAGTAAGAAAAGAAGATAGAATTTCAGTTTTAAGTAGTATGCTTTGACAAGTAATAAGTATTTAGAAAAGTGAAGAAGTAAAGTAAGAAAAGAAGATAGAATTTCAGTTTTAAGGAGTAAGATGGAGAAGTAATAAGTATTTAGAAAAGTGAAGATGTAAAGTAAGAAAAGAAGATAGAATTTCAGTGTTAATTAGTATGCTTTGAGAAGTAATGAGTATTTAGAAAAGTGAAGAAGTAAAGTAAGAAAAGAAGATAGAATATCAGTTTTAAGGAGTATGCTTTGACAAGTAATAAGTATTTGAAAAGTGAAGAAGTAAAGTAAGAAAAGAAGATAGAATTTCAGTGTTAATTAGTATGCTTTGAGAAGTAATGAGTATTTAGAAAATTGAAGAAGTAAAGTAAGAAAAGAAGATAGAATTTCTGTTTTAATTAGTATGCTTTGAGAAGTAATAATTATTTGAAAAGTGAAGAAGTAAAGTAAGAAAAGAAGATAGAATTTCATATTTAAGGAGTATGCTTTGAGAAGTAATAAGTATTAGAAAAGTGAAGAATTAAAGTAAGAAAAGAAGATAGAATTTCAGTTTTAATTAGTATGCTTTGAGAAGTAATGAGTATTTAGAAAAGTGAAGAAGTAAAGTAAGAAAAGAAGATAGAATTTCAGTTTTAAGGAGTATGCTTTGAGAAGTAATAAGTATTAGAAAAGTGAAGAAGTAAAGTAAGAAAAGAAGATAGAATTTCAGTTTTAAGGAGTATGCTTTGAGAAGTATTAAGTATTTAGAAAAGTGAAGAAGTAGAGTAAGAAAAAAAGATAGAATTTCAGTTTTAAGTAGTATGCTTTGAGAAGTATTAAGTATTTAGAAAAGTGAAGAAGTAAAGTAAGAAAAGAAGATAGAATTTCAGTTTTAAGGAGTATGCTTTGAGAATTAATAAGTATTTAGAAAAGTGAAGAAGTAAAGTAAGAAAAGAAGATAGAATTTCAGTTTTAAGGAGTATGCTTTGAGAAGTATTAAGTATTTAGAAAAGTGAAGAAGTAGAGTAAGAAAAGAAGATGGAATTTCAGTTTTAAGTAGTATGCTTTGAGAAGTATTAAGTATTTTGAAAAGTGAAGAAGTAGAGTAAGAAAAAAAGATAGAATTTCAGTTTTAAGGAGTATGCTTTGAGAAGTATTAAGTATTTAGAAAAGTGAAGAAGTAAAGTAAGAAAAGAAGATAGAATTTCAGTTTTAAGGAGTATGCTTTGAGAATTAATAAGTATTTAGAAAAGTGAAGAAGTAAAGTAAGAAAAGAAGATAGAATTTCAGTTTTAAGTAGTATGCTTTGAGAAGTATTAAGTATTTAGAAAAGTGAAGAAGATAACTAAGAAAAGAAGATAGAATTTCAGTTTTAAGGAGTATGCTTTGAGAAGTATTAAGTATTTAGAAATATGATGAAGTAGAGTAAGAAAAGAAGATGGAATTTCAGTTTTAAGTAGTATGCTTTGAGAAGTATTAAGTATTTTGAAAAGTGAAGAAGTAAAGTAAGAAAAAAAGATAGAATTTCAGTTTTAAGGAGTATGCTTTGAGAAGTATTAAGTATTTAGAAAAGTGAAGAAGTAGAGTAAGAAAAGAAGATAGAATTTCAGTGTTAATTAGTATGCTTTGAGAAGTATTAAGTATTTTGAAAAGTGAAGAAGTAGAGTAAGAAAAAAAGATAGAATTTCAGTTTTAAGTAGTATGCTTTGAGAACTATTAAGTATTTAGAAAAGTGAAGAAGTAAAGTAAGAAAAGAAGATGGAATTTCAGTTTTAAGGAGTATGCTTTGAGAAGTATTAAGTATTTAGAAAAGTGAAGAAGTAAAGTAAGAAAAGAAGATGGAATTTCAGTTTTAAGGAGTATGCTTTGAGAAGTATTAAGTATTTAGAAAAGTGAAGAAGTAAAGTAAGAAAAGAAGATGGAATTTCAGTTTTAAGGAGTATGCTTTGAGAAGTATTAAGTATTTTGAAAAGTGAAGAAGATAACTAAGAAAAGAAGATAGAATTTCAGTTTTAAGTAGTATGCTTTGAGAAGTATTAAGTATTTAGAAAAGTGAAGAAGTAGAGTAAGAAAAGAAGATAGAATTTCAGTTTTAAGTAGTATGATTTTAGAAGTATTAAGTATTTAGAAAAGTGAAGAAGATAACTAAGAAAAGAAGATAGAATTTCAGTTTTAAGGAGTATGCTTTGAGAAGTATTAAGTATTTAGAAAAGTGAAGAAGTAAAGTAAGAAAAGAAGATAGAATTTCAGTTTTAAGGAGTATGCTTTGAGAAGTATTAAGTATTTAGAAAAGTGAAGAAGTAGAGTAAGAAAAGAAGATAGAATTTCTGTTTTAAGGAGTATGCTTTTAGAAGTATTAAGTATTTAGAAAAGTGAAGAAGTAAAGTAAGAAAAGAAGATGGAATTTCAGTTTTAAGGAGTATGCTTTGAGAAGTATTAAGTATTTAGAAAAGTGAAGAAGTAGAGTAAGAAAAGAAGATAGGATTTCAGTTTTAAGTAGTATGCTTTGAGAAGTATTAAGTATTTAGAAATATGATGAAGTAAAGTAAGAAAAGAAGATGGAATTTCAGTTTTAAGGAGTATGCTTTGAGAAGTATTAAGTATTTAGAAAAGTGAAGAAGATAACTAAGAAAAGAAGATAGAATTTCAGTTTTAAGGAGTATGCTTTGAGAAGTATTAAGTATTTAGAAAAGTGAAGAAGATAACTAAGAAAAGAAGATAGAATTTCAGTTTTAAGGAGTATGCTTTGAGAAGTATTAAGTATTTAGAAAAGTGAAGAAGATAACTAAGAAAAGAAGATAGAATTTCAGTTTTAAGGAGTATGCTTTGAGAAGTATTAAGTATTTAGAAAAGTGAAGAAGTAGAGTAAGAAAAGAAGATAGAATTTCAGTTTTAAGGAGTATGCTTTGAGAAGTATTAAGTATTTAGAAAAGTGAAGAAGTAGAGTAAGAAAAAAAGATGGAATTTCAGTTTTAAGGAGTATGCTTTGAGAAGTATTAAGTATTTAGAAAAGCGAAGAAGTAGAGTAAGAAAAAAAGATAGTATTTCAGTTTTAAGTAGTATGCTTTGAGAAGTATTAAGTATTTAGAAAAGTGAAGAAGATAACTAAGAAAAGAAGATAGAATTTCAGTTTAAAGGATTATGCTATGAGAAGTATTAAGTATTTAGAAAAGTGAAGAAGATAACTAAGAAAAGAAGATAGAATTTCAGTTTTAAGGAGTATGCTTTGAGAAGTATTAAGTATTTAGAAAAGTGAAGAAGTAAAGTAAGAAAAGAAGATAGAATTTCAGTTTTAAGTAGTATGCTTTGAGAAGTATTAAGTATTTAGAAAAGTGAAGAAGTAGAGTAAGAAAAGAAGATAGAATTTCAATATTAAGGAGTATGCTTTGAGAGGTATTAAGTATTTAGAAAAGTGAAGAAGTAGAGTAAGAAAAGAAGATAGAATTTCAGTTTTAAGGAGTATGCTTTGAGAAGTATTAAGTATTTAGAAAAGTGAAGAAGTAAAGTAAGAAAAGAAGATAGAATTTCAGTTTTAAGGAGTATGCTTTGAGAAGTATTAAGTATTTAGAAAAGTGAAGAAGATAACTAAGAAAAGAAGATGGAATTTCAGTTTTAAGTAGTATGCTTTGAGAAGTATTAAGTATTTAGAAAAGTGAAGAAGATAACTAAGAAAAGAAGATAGAATTTCAGTTTTAAGTAGTATGCTTTGAGAAGTATTAAGTATTAAGAAAAGTGAAGAAGTAGAGTAAGTAAAGAAGATGGAATTTCAGTTTTAAGGAGTATGCTATGAGAAGTATTAAGTATTTTGAAAAGTGAAGAAGTAAAGTAAGAAAAGAAGATGGAATTTCAGTTTTAAGGAGTATGCTATGAGAAGTATTAAGTATTTAGAAAAGTGAAGAAGTAAAGTAAGAAAAGAAGATGGAATTTCAGTTTTAAGGAGTATGCTTTGAGAAGTATTAAGTATTTTGAAAAGTGAAGAAGTAGAGTAAGAAAAAAAGATGGAATTTCAGTTTTAAGTAGTATGCTTTGAGAAGTATTAAGTATTTAGAAAAGTGAAGAAGTAGAGTAAGAAAAGAAGATAGAATTTCAGTTTAAAGGATTATGCTATGAGAAGTATTAAGTATTTAGAAAAGTGAAGAAGTAAAGTAAGAAAAGAAGATAGAATTTCAGTTTTAAGGAGTATGCTTTGAGAAGTATTAAGTATTTAGAAAAGTGAAGAAGTAAAGTAAGAAAAGAAGATAGAATTTCAGTTTTAAGTAGTATGCTTTGAGAAGTATTAAGTATTTAGAAAAGTGAAGAAGTAAAGTAAGAAAAGAAGATAGAATTTCAGTTTTAAGTAGTATGCTTTGAGAAGTATTAAGTATTTAGAAAAGTGAAGAAGTAGAGTAAGAAAAGAAGATAGAATTTCAGTTTTAAGGAGTATGCTTTGAGAAGTATTAAGTATTTTGAAAAGTGAAGAAGTAAAGTAAGAAAAGAAGATAGAATTTCAGTTTTAAGGAGTATGCTTTGAGAAGTATTAAGTATTTAGAAAAGTGAAGAAGTAAAGTAAGAAAAGAAGATAGAATTTCAGTTTTAAGTAGTATGCTTTGAGAAGTATTAAGTATTTAGAAAAGTGAAGAAGTAGAGTAAGAAAAGAAAATAGAATTTCAATATTAAGGAGTATGCTTTGAGAAGTATTAAGTATTTAGAAAAGTGAAGAAGTAGAGTAAGAAAAGAAGATAGAATTTCAGTTTTAAGGAGTATGCTTTGAGAAGTATTAAGTATTTAGAAAAGTGAAGAAGTAAAGTAAGAAAAGAAGATAGAATTTCAGTTTTAAGGAGTATGCTTTGAGAAGTATTAAGTATTTAGAAAAGTGAAGAAGATAACTAAGAAAAGAAGATGGAATTTCAGTTTTAAGTAGTATGCTTTGAGAAGTATTAAGTATTTAGAAAAGTGAAGAAGATAACTAAGAAAAGAAGATAGAATTTCAGTTTTAAGTAGTATGCTTTGAGAAGTATTAAGTATTAAGAAAAGTGAAGAAGTAGAGTAAGTAAAGAAGATGGAATTTCAGTTTTAAGGAGTATGCTTTGAGAAGTATTAAGTATTTAGAAATATGATGAAGTAGAGTAAGAAAAGAAGATAGAATTTCAGTTTTAAGTAGTATGCTTTGAGAAGTATTAAGTATTTTGAAAAGTGAAGAAGTAGAGTAAGAAAAAAAGATGGAATTTCAGTTTTAAGGAGTATGCTTTGAGAAGTATTAAGTATTTAGAAAAGCGAAGAAGTAAAGTAAGAAAAGAAGATAGAATTTCAGTTTTAAGTAGTATGATTTTAGAAGTATTAAGTATTTAGAAAAGTGAAGAAGTAGAGTAAGAAAAGAAGATAGGATTTCAGTTTTAAGTAGTATGCTTTGAGAAGTATTAAGTATTTAGAAATATGATGAAGTAAAGTAAGAAAAGAAGATGGAATTTCAGTTTTAAGGAGTATGCTTTGAGAAGTATTAAGTATTTAGAAAAGTGAAGAAGTAAAGTAAGAAAAGAAGATAGAATTTCAGTTTAAAGGAGTATGCTATGAGAAGTATTAAGTATTTTGAAAAGTGAAGAAGTAGAGTAAGAAAAAAAGATAGAATTTCAGTTTTAAGTAGTATGCTTTGAGAAGTATTAAGTATTTAGAAAAGTGAAAAAGATAACTAAGAAAAGAAGATAGAATTTCAGTTTTAAGGAGTATGCTTTGAGAAGTATTAAATATTTTGAAAAGTGAAGAAGTAAAGTAAGAAAAGAAGATAGAATTTCAGTTTGAAGTAGTATGCTTTGAGAAGCAATAAGTATTTAGAAAAGTGAAGAAGTAAAGTAAGAAAAGAAGATGGAATTTCAGTTTTAAGTAGTATGATTCGAGAATTAATAAGTATTTAGAAAAGTGAAGAAGTAAAGTAAGAAAAGAAGATAGAATTTCAGTTTAAAGGATTATGCTATGAGAAGTATTAAGTATTTAGAAAAGTGAAGAAGATAACTAAGAAAAGAAGATAGAATTTCAGTTTTAAGGAGTATGCTTTGAGAAGTATTAAGTATTTAGAAAAGTGAAGAAGTAAAGTAAGAAAAGAAGATAGAATTTCAGTTTTAAGTAGTATGCTTTGAGAAGTATTAAGTATTTAGAAAAGTGAAGAAGTAGAGTAAGAAAAGAAGATAGAATTTCAATATTAAGGAGTATGCTTTGAGAGGTATTAAGTATTTAGAAAAGTGAAGAAGTAGAGTAAGTAAAGAAGATGGAATTTCAGTTTTAAGGAGTATGCTTTGAGAAGTATTAAGTATTTAGAAATATGATGAAGTAGAGTAAGAAAAGAAGATAGAATTTCAGTTTTAAGTAGTATGCTTTGAGAAGTATTAAGTATTTTGAAAAGTGAAGAAGTAAAGTAAGAAAAGAAGATAGGATTTCAGTTTTAAGTAGTATGCTTTGAGAAGTATTAAGTATTTTGAAAAGTGAAGAAGTAGAGTAAGAAAAAAAGATGGAATTTCAGTTTTAAGTAGTATGCTTTGAGAAGTATTAAGTATTTAGAAAAGCGAAGAAGTAAAGTAAGAAAAGAAGATAGAATTTCAGTTTTAAGTAGTATGATTTTAGAAGTATTAAGTATTTAGAAAAGTGAAGAAGTAGAGTAAGAAAAGAAGATAGGATTTCAGTTTTAAGTAGTATGCTTTGAGAAGTATTAAATATTTAGAAAAGTGAAGAACTAAAGTAAGAAAAGAAGATGGAATTTCAGTTTTAAGGAGTATGCTTTGAGAAGTATTAAGTATTTAGAAAAGTGAAGAAGTAAAGTAAGAAAAGAAGATAGAATTTCAGTTTAAAGGAGTATGCTATGAGAAGTATTAAGTATTTTGAAAAGTGAAGAAGTAGAGTAAGAAAAAAAGATAGAATTTCAGTTTTAAGTAGTATGCTTTGAGAAGTATTAAGTATTTAGAAAAGTGAAGAAGTAAAGTAAGAAAAGAAGATAGAATTTCAGTTTTAAGTAGTATGCTTTGAGAAGTATTAAGTATTTAGAAAAGTGAAGAAGTAAAGTAAGAAAAGAAGATAGAATTTCAGTTTTAAGGAGTATGCTTTGAGAAGTATTAAGTATTTAGAAATATGATGAAGTAAAGTAAGAAAAGAAGATGGAATTTCAGTTTTAAGGAGTATGCTTTGAGAAGTATTAAGTATTTAGAAAAGTGAAGAAGATAACTAAGAAAAGAAGATAGAATTTCAGTTTTAAGGAGTATGCTTTGAGAAGTATTAAGTATTTAGAAAAGTGAAGAAGATAACTAAGAAAAGAAGATAGAATTTCAGTTTTAAGGAGTATGCTTTGAGAAGTATTAAGTATTTAGAAAAGTGAAGAAGATAACTAAGAAAAGAAGATAGAATTTCAGTTTTAAGGAGTATGCTTTGAGAATTAATAAGTATTTAGAAAAGTGAAGAAGATAACTAAGAAAAGAAGATAGAATTTCAGTTTTAAGGAGTATGCTTTGAGAAGTATTAAGTATTTAGAAAAGTGAAAAAGATAACTAAGAAAAGAAGATAGAATTTCAGTTTTAAGGAGTATGCTTTGAGAAGTATTAAGTATTTAGAAAAGTGAAGAAGATAACTAAGAAAAGAAGATAGAATTTCAGTTTTAAGGAGTATGCTTTGAGAAGTATTAAGTATTTAGAAAAGTGAAGAAGTAGAGTAAGAAAAGAAGATAGAATTTCAGTTTTAAGTAGTATGCTTTGAGAAGTATTAAGTATTTAGAAAAGTGAAGAAGATAACTAAGAAAAGAAGATAGAATTTCAGTTTTAAGTAGTATGCTTTGAGAAGTATTAAGTATTTAGAAAAGTGAAGAAGTAGAGTAAGAAAAGAAGATAGAATTTCAGTTTTAAGTAGTATGATTTTAGAAGTATTAAGTATTTAGAAAAGTGAAGAAGATAACTAAGAAAAGAAGATAGAATTTCAGTTTTAAGGAGTATGCTTTGAGAAGTATTAAGTATTTAGAAAAGTGAAGAAGTAGAGTAAGAAAAGAAGATAGAATTTCTGTTTTAAGGAGTATGCTTTTAGAAGTATTAAGTATTTAGAAAAGTGAAGAAGATAACTAAGAAAAGAAGATAGAATTTCAGTTTTAAGGAGTATGCTTTGAGAAGTATTAAGTATTTAGAAAAGTGAAGAAGTAAAGTAAGAAAAGAAGATGGAATTTCAGTTTTAAGGAGTATGCTTTGAGAAGTATTAAGTATTTAGAAAAGTGAAGAAGTAAAGTAAGAAAAGAAGATAGAATTTCAGTTTTAAGAAGTATGCTATGAGAAGTATTAAGTATTTAGAAAAGTGAAGAAGTAGAGTAAGAAAAGAAGATAGAATTTCAGTTTTAAGAAGTATGCTTTGAGAAGTATTAAGTATTTAGAAAAGTGAAGAAGTAAAGTAAGAAAAGAAGATAGAATTTCAGTTTTAAGGAGTATGCTTTGAGAAGTATTAAGTATTTAGAAAAGTGAAGAAGATAACTAAGAAAAGAAGATAGAATTTCAGTTTTAAGGAGTATGCTTTGAGAAGTATTAAGTATTTAGAAAAGTGAAGAAGTAAAGTAAGAAAAGAAGATGGAATTTCAGTTTTAAGGAGTATGCTTTGAGAAGTATTAAGTATTTTGAAAAGTGAAGAAGTAGAGTAAGAAAAAAAGATAGAATTTCAGTTTTAAGTAGTATGCTTTGAGAAGTATTAAGTATTTAGAAAAGTGAAGAAGTAAAGTAAGAAAAGAAGATAGAATTTCAGTTTTAAGGAGTATGCTTTGAGAATTAATAAGTATTTAGAAAAGTGAAGAAGTAAAGTAAGAAAAGAAGATAGAATTTCAGTTTTAAGTAGTATGCTTTGAGAAGTATTAAGTATTTAGAAAAGTGAAGAAGTAAAGTAAGAAAAGAAGATAGAATTTCAGTTTTAAGGAGTATGCTTTGAGAAGTATTAAGTATTTAGAAAAGTGAAGAAGATAACTAAGAAAAGAAGATAGAATTTCAGTTTTAAGGAGTATGCTTTGAGAAGTATTAAGTATTTAGAAAAGTGAAGAAGTAAAGTAAGAAAAGAAGATGGAATTTCAGTTTTAAGGAGTATGCTTTGAGAAGTATTAAGTATTTTGAAAAGTGAAGAAGTAGAGTAAGAAAAAAAGATGGAATTTCAGTTTTAAGGAGTATGCTTTGAGAAGTATTAAGTATTTTGAAAAGTGAAGAAGTAGAGTAAGAAAAAAAGATAGAATTTCAGTTTTAAGTAGTATGCTTTGAGAAGTATTAAATAGAAAAGTGAAGAAGATAACTAAGAAAAGAAGATAGAATTTCAGTTTTAAGGAGTATGCTTTGAGAAGTATTAAATATTTAGAAAAGTGAAGAAGTAAAGTAAGAAAAGAAGATGGAATTTCAGTTTTAAGTAGTATGCTTTGAGAAGTATTAAGTATTTAGAAAAGTGAAGAAGTAAAGTAAGAAAAGAAGATGGAATTTCAGTTTTAAGTAGTATGCTTTGAGAATTAATAAGTATTTAGAAAAGTGAAGAAGTAAAGTAAGAAAAGAAGATAGAATTTCAGTTTTAAGTAGTATGCTTTGAGAAGTATTAAGTATTTAGAAAAGTGAAGAAGTAAAGTAAGAAAAGAAGATAGAATTTCAGTTTTAAGTAGTATGCTTTGAGAAGTATTAAATATTTAGAAAAGTGAAGAAGTAGAGTAAGAAAAAAAGATAGAATTTCAGTTTTAAGTAGTATGCTTTGAGAAGTATTAAGTATTTAGAAAAGTGAAGAAGTAGAGTAAGAAAAGAAGATAGAATTTCTGTTTTAAGGAGTATGCTTTTAGAAGTATTAAGTATTTAGAAAAGTGAAGAAGTAAAGTAAGAAAAGAAGATGGAATTTCAGTTTTAAGTAGTATGCTTTGAGAAGTATTAAGTATTTAGAAAAGTGAAGAAGTAAAGTAAGAAAAGAAGATAGAATTTCAGTTTTAAGGAGTATGCTTTGAGAATTAATAAGTATTTAGAAAAGTGAAGAAGTAGAGTAAGAAAAGAAGATAGAATTTCAGTTTTAAGTAGTATGCTTTGAGAAGTATTAAGTATTTAGAAAAGTGAAGAAGATAACTAAGAAAAGAAGATAGAATTTCAGTTTTAAGGAGTATGCTTTGAGAAGTATTAAGTATTTAGAAAAGTGAAGAAGTAAAGTAAGAAAAGAAGATGGAATTTCAGTTTTAAGGAGTATGCTTTGAGAAGTATTAAGTATTTAGAAAAGTGAAGAAGTAAAGTAAAAAAAGAAGATAGAATTTCAGTTTAAAGGAGTATGCTATGAGAAGTATTAAGTATTTTGAAAAGTGAAGAAGTAGAGTAAGAAAAGAAGATAGAATTTCTGTTTTAAGGAGTATGCTTTGAGAAGTATTAAGTATTTAGAAAAGTGAAGAAGATAACTAAGAAAAGAAGATGGAATTTCAGTTTTAAGGAGTATGCTTTGAGAAGTATTAAATATTTTGAAAAGTGAAGAAGATAACTAAGAAAAGAAGATAGAATTTCAGTTTTAAGTAGTATGATTCGAGAATTAATAAGTATTTAGAAAAGTGAAGAAGTAAAGTAAGAAAAGAAGATGGAATTTCAGTTTTAAGTAGTATGATTCGAGAATTAATAAGTATTTAGAAAAGTGAAGAAGTAAAGTAAGAAAAGAAGATGGAATTTCAGTTTTAAGTAGTATGCTTTGAGAAGTATTAAGTATTTAGAAAAGTGAAGAAGTAAAGTAAGAAAAGAAGATAGAATTTCAGTTTTAAGAAGTATGCTATGAGAAGTATTAAGTATTTAGAAAAGTGAAGAAGATAACTAAGAAAAGAAGATAGAATTTCAGTTTTAAGAAGTATGCTTTGAGAAGTATTAAGTATTTAGAAAAGTGAAGAAGATAACTAAGAAAAGAAGATAGAATTTCAGTTTTAAGGAGTATGCTTTGAGAAGTATTAAGTATTTAGAAAAGTGAAGAAGATAACTAAGAAAAGAAGATAGAATTTCAGTTTTAAGGAGTATGCTTTGAGAAGTATTAAGTATTTAGAAAAGTGAAGAAGTAAAGTAAGAAAAGAAGATGGAATTTCAGTTTTAAGGAGTATGCTTTGAGAAGTATTAAGTATTTAGAAAAGTGAAGAAGTAGAGTAAGAAAAAAAGATAGAATTTCAGTTTTAAGTAGTATGCTTTGAGAAGTTTTAAGTATTTAGAAAAGTGAAGAAGATAGAGTAAGAAAAGAAGATAGAATTTCAGTTTTAAGGAGTATGCTTTGAGAATTAATAAGTATTTAGAAAAGTGAAGAAGTAAAGTAAGAAAAGAAGATAGAATTTCAGTTTTAAGTAGTATGCTTTGAGAAGTATTAAGTATTTAGAAAAGTGAAGAAGTAGAGTAAGAAAAAAAGATAGAATTTCAGTTTTAAGTAGTATGCTTTGAGAAGTATTAAGTATTTAGAAAAGTGAAGAAGTAAAGTAAGAAAAGAAGATGGAATTTCAGTTTTAAGGAGTATGCTTTGAGAAGTATTAAGTATTTTGAAAAGTGAAGAAGTAGAGTAAGAAAAAAAGATAGAATTTCAGTTTTAAGTAGTATGCTATGAGAAGTATTAAGTATTTAGAAAAGTGAAGAAGTAAAGTAAGAAAAGAAGATAGAATTTCAGTTTAAAGGAGTATGCTATGAGAAGTATTAAGTATTTTGAAAAGTGAAGAAGTAAAGTAAGAAAAGAAGATAGAATTTCAGTTTAAAGGAGTATGCTATGAGAAGTATTAAGTATTTAGAAAAGTGAAGAAGTAAAGTAAGAAAAAAAGATAGAATTTCAGTTTTAAGGAGTATGCTTTGAGAAGTATTAAGTATTTAGAAAAGTGAAGAAGTAGAGTAAGAAAAAAAGATAGAATTTCAGTTTTAAGTAGTATGCTTTGAGAAGTTTTAAGTATTTAGAAAAGTGAAGAAGTAGAGTAAGAAAAGAAGATAGAATTTCAGTTTTAAGGAGTATGCTTTGAGAAGTATTAAGTATTTAGAAAAGTGAAGAAGATAACTAAGAAAAGAAGATAGAATTTCAGTTTTAAGGAGTATGCTTTGAGAAGTATTAAGTATTTAGAAAAGTGAAGAAGATAACTAAGAAAAGAAGATAGAATTTCAGTTTTAAGGAGTATGCTTTGAGAAGTATTAAGTATTTAGAAAAGTGAAGAAGATAACTAAGAAAAGAAGATAGAATTTCAGTTTTAAGTAGTATGATTCGAGAATTAATAAGTATTTAGAAAAGTGAAGAAGTAGAGTAAGAAAAGAAGATAGAATTTCAGTTTTAAGAAGTATGCTTTGAGAAGTATTAAGTATTTAGAAAAGTGAAGAAGTAAAGTAAGAAAAGAAGATAGAAATTTCAGTTTTAAGGAGTATGCTTTGAGAAGTATTAAGTATTTAGAAAAGTGAAGAAGTAAAGTAAGAAAAGAAGATGGAATTTCAGTTTTAAGGAGTATGCTTTGAGAAGTATTAAGTATTTAGAAAAGTGAAGAAGATAACTAAGAAAAGAAGATAGAATTTCAGTTTTAAGGAGTATGCTTTGAGAAGTATTAAGTATTTAGAAAAGTGAAGAAGTAAAGTAAGAAAAGAAGATGGAATTTCAGTTTTAAGGAGTATGCTTTGAGAAGTATTAAGTATTTAGAAAAGTGAAGAAGTAGAGTAAGAAAAAAAGATAGAATTTCAGTTTTAAGTAGTATGCTTTGAGAAGTATTAAGTATTTAGAAAAGTGAAGAAGTAAAGTAAGAAAAGAAGATGGAATTTCAGTTTTAAGGAGTATGCTTTGAGAAGTATTAAGTATTTTGAAAAGTGAAGAAGTAGAGTAAGAAAAAAAGATAGAATTTCAGTTTTAAGTAGTATGCTATGAGAAGTATTAAGTATTTAGAAAAGTGAAGAAGTAAAGTAAGAAAAGAAGATGGAATTTCAGTTTTAAGGAGTATGCTTTGAGAAGTATTAAGTATTTAGAAAAGTGAAGAAGTAAAGTAAGAAAAGAAGATAGAATTTCAGTTTAAAGGAGTATGCTATGAGAAGTATTAAGTATTTTGAAAAGTGAAGAAGTAGAGTAAGAAAAAAAGATAGAATTTCAGTTTTAAGTAGTATGCTTTGAGAAGTATTAAGTATTTAGAAAAGTGAAGAAGATAACTAAGAAAAGAAGATAGAATTTCAGTTTTAAGGAGTATGCTTTGAGAAGTATTAAGTATTTAGAAAAGTGAAGAAGTAAAGTAAGAAAAGAAGATGGAATTTCAGTTTTAAGGAGTATGCTTTGAGAAGTATTAAGTATTTAGAAAAGTGAAGAAGATAACTAAGAAAAGAAGATAGAATTTCAGTTTAAAGGAGTATGCTTTGAGAAGTATTAAGTATTTAGAAAAGTGAAGAAGTAAAGTAAGAAAAGAAGATGGAATTTCAGTTTTAAGAAGTATGCTATGAGAAGTATTAAGTATTTAGAAAAGTGAAGAAGTAGAGTAAGAAAAAAGATGGAATTTCAGTTTTAAGTAGTATGCTTTGAGAAGTATTAAGTATTTAGAAAAGTCAAGAAGTAAAGTAAGAAAGAAGATGGAATTTCAGTTTTAAGTAGTATGATTCGAGAATTAATAAGTATTTAGAAAAGTGAAGAAGTAAAGTAAGAAAAGAAGATGGAATTTCAGTTTTAAGTAGTATGATTCGAGAATTAATAAGTATTTAGAAAAGTGAAGAAGTAAAGTAAGAAAAGAAGATGGAATTTCAGTTTTAAGGAGTATGCTTTGAGAAGTATTAAGTATTTAGAAAAGTGAAGAAGTAGAGTAAGAAAAAAAGATAGAATTTCAGTTTTAAGTAGTATGCTTTGAGAAGTATTAAGTATTTAGAAAAGTGAAGAAGTAGAGTAAGAAAAGAAGATGGAATTTCAGTTTTAAGTAGTATGCTTTGAGAAGTATTAAGTATTTAGAAAAGTGAAGAAGTAGAGTAAGAAAAGAAGATAGAATTTCAGTTTTAAGGAGTATGCTTTGAGAAGTATTAAGTATTTAGAAAAGTGAAGAAGTAGAGTAAGAAAAGAAGATGGAATTTCAGTTTTAAGGAGTATGCTTTGAGAAGTATTAAGTATTTAGAAAAGTGAAGAAGTAAAGTAAGAAAAGAAGATGGAATTTCAGTTTTAAGGAGTATGCTTTGAGAAGTATTAAGTATTTAGAAAAGTGAAGAAGTAAAGTAAGAAAAGAAGATAGAATTTCAGTTTAAAGGAGTATGCTATGAGAAGTATTAAGTATTTAGAAAAGTGAAGAAGTAGAGTAAGAAAAAAAGATAGAATTTCAGTTTTAAGTAGTATGCTTTGAGAAGTATTAAGTATTAGAAAAGTGAAGAAGATAACTAAGAAAAGAAGATAGAATTTCAGTTTTAAGGAGTATGCTTTGAGAAGTATTAAATATTTTGAAAAGTGAAGAAGATAACTAAGAAAAGAAGATAGAATTTCAGTTTTAAGGAGTATGCTTTGAGAAGTATTAAGTATTTAGAAAAGTGAAGAAGTAAAGTAAGAAAAGAAGATGGAATTTCAGTTTTAAGGAGTATGCTTTGAGAATTAATAAGTATTTAGAAAAGTGAAGAAGTAAAGTAAGAAAAGAAGATAGAATTTCAGTTTTAAGGAGTATGCTTTGAGAAGTATTAAATATTTAGAAAAGTGAAGAAGTAAAGTAAGAAAAGAAGATATAATTTCAGTTTTAAGATAGTATGCTTTGAGAAGTATTAAATATTTAGAAAAGTGAAGAAGTAAAGTAAGAAAAGAAGATGGAATTTCAGTTTTAAGTAGTATGCTTTGAGAAGTATTAAGTATTTAGAAAAGTGAAGAAGTAAAGTAAGAAAAGAAGATGGAATTTCAGTTTTAAGTAGTATGCTTTGAGAATTAATAAGTATTTAGAAAAGTGAAGAAGTAAAGTAAGAAAAGAAGATAGAATTTCAGTTTTAAGTAGTATGCTTTGAGAAGTATTAAGTATTTAGAAAAGTGAAGAAGATAACTAAGAAAAGAAGATAGAATTTCAGTTTTAAGTAGTATGCTTTGAGAAGTATTAAATATTTAGAAAAGTGAAGAAGTAGAGTAAGAAAAAAAGATAGAATTTCAGTTTTAAGTAGTATGCTTTGAGAAGTAATAAGTATTTAGAAAAGTGAAGAAGTAAAGTAAGAAAAGAAGATAGAATTTCAGTTTTAAGGAGTATGCTTTGAGAAGTATTAAGTATTTAGAAAAGTGAAGAAGTAAAGTAAGAAAAGAAGATAGAATTTCAGTTTAAAGGAGTATGCTATGAGAAGTATTAAGTATTTAGAAAAGTGAAGAAGTACAGTAAGAAAAGAAGATGGAATTTCAGTTTTAAGGAGTATGCTTTGAAGAAGAAGAATTTCAGTTTAAGTAGTATGCTTTGAGAAGTATTAAGTATTTAGAAAAGTGAAGAAGTAAAGTAAGAAAAGAAGATGGAATTTCAGTTTTAAGGAGTATGCTTTGAGAAGTATTAAGTATTTAGAAAAGTGAAGAAGTAAGTAAGAAAAGAAGATAGAATTTCAGTTTTAAGTAGTATGCTTTGAGAAGTAATAAGTATTTAGAAAAGTGAAGAAGTAAAGTAAGAAAAGAAGATAGAATTTCAGTTTTAAGGAGTATGCTTTGAGAAGTAATAAGTATTTAGAAAAGTGAAGAAGTAAAGTAAGAAAAGAAGATAGAATTTCAGTTTAAAGGAGTATGCTATGAGAAGTATTAAGTATTTAGAAAAGTGAAGAAGTAAAGTAAGAAAAGAAGATGGAATTTCAGTTTTAAGTAGTATGCTTTGAGAAGTATTAAGTATTTAGAAAAGTGAAGAAGTAAAGTAAGAAAAGAAGATAGAATTTCAGTTTTAAGGAGTATGCTTTGAGAAGTATTAAGTATTTAGAAAAGTGAAGAAGATAACTAAGAAAAGAAGATAGAATTTCAGTTTTAAGGAGTATGCTTTGAGAAGTATTAAATATTTAGAAATATGATGAAGTAGAGTAAGAAAAGAAGATGGAATTTCAGTTTTAAGTAGTATGCTTTGAGAAGTATTAAGTATTTAGAAAATGATGAAGTAGAGTAAGAAAAGAAGATGGAATTTCAGTTTTAAGGAGTATGCTTTGAGAAGTATTAAGTATTTAGAAAAGTGAAGAAGTAAAGTAAGAAAAGAAGATAGAATTTCAGTTTTAAGTAGTATGATTCGAGAATTATTAAGTATTTAGAAAAGTGAAGAAGTAGAGTAAGAAAAGAAGATAGAATTTCAGTTTTAAGGAGTATGCTTTGAGAAGTATTAAGTATTTAGAAAAGTGAAGAAGATAACTAAGAAAAGAAGATAGAATTTCAGTTTTAAGGAGTATGCTTTGAGAAGTATTAAGTATTTAGAAAAGTGAAGAAGTAAAGTAAGAAAAGAAGATGGAATTTCAGTTTTAAGGAGTTCAGTATTTAGAAAAGTTAAGGAGTAAGAAAAGAAGATAGCAGTTTTAAGGAGTATGCTATGAGAAGTATTAAGTATTTAGAAAAGTGAAGAAGTAGAGTAAGAAAAAAAGATAGAATTTCAGTTTTAAGTAGTATGCTTTGAGAAGTATTAAGTATTTAGAAAAGTGAAGAAGTAGAGTAAGAAAAGAAGATGAATTTCAGTTTTAAAGTATGCTTTGAGAAGTATTAAGTATTTGAAAAGTGAAGAAGATAACTAAGAAAAGAAGATAGAATTTCAGTTTTAAGGAGTATGCTTTGAGAAGTATTAAGTATTTAGAAAAGTGAAGAAGTAAAGTAAGAAAAGAAGATGAATTTCAGTTTTAAGGAGTATGAGAAGTATTAAGTATTTAGAAAAGTGAAGAAGTAAAGTAAGAAAAGAAGATGGAATTTCAGTTTTAAGTAGTATGCTTTGAGAAGTATTAAGTATTTAGAAAAGTGAAGAAGTAGAGTAAGAAAAGAAGATGGAATTTCAGTTTTAAGTAGTATGCTTTGAGAATTAATAAGTATTTAGAAAAGTGAAGAAGTAAAGTAAGAAAAGAAGATGGAATTTCAGTTTTAAGTAGTATAGTATTAAGTATTTTTGAAGAGTAAAGTAGTTTTAAGTATGCTTTAGAAGTAAAGTAGAAAAGTGAAGAAGTAGAGTAAGAAAAAAAGATAGAATTTCAGTTTTAAGTAGTATGCTTTGAGAAGTTTTAAGTATTTAGAAAAGTGAAGAAGTAGAGTAAGAAAAGAAGATAGAATTTCAGTTTTAAGTAGTATGCTTTGAGAAGTAATAAGTATTTAGAAAAGTGAAGAAGTAAAGTAAGAAAAGAAGATAGAATTTCAGTTTTAAGTAGTATGCTTGAGAAGTAATAAGTATTTAGAAAAGTGAAGAAGTAAAGTAAGAAAAGAAGATAGAATTTCAGTTTAAAGGAGTATGCTATGAGAAGTATTAAGTATTTAGAAAAGTGAAGAAGTAAAGTAAGAAAAGAAGATAGAATTTCAGTTTTAAAGTAGTATGCTTTGAGAATTAATAAGTATTTAGAAAAGTGAAGAAGTAAAGTAAGAAAAGAAGATAGAATTTCAGTTTTAAGTAGTATGCTTTGAGAAGTATTAAGTATTTAGAAAAGTGAAGAAGATAACTAAGAAAAGAAGATAGAATTTCAGTTTTAAGTAGTATGCTTTGAGAAGTATTAAATATTTAGAAAAGTGAAGAAGTAGAGTAAGAAAAGAAGATAGAATTTCAGTTTTAAGGAGTATGCTTTGAGAAGTATTAAGTATTTAGAAAAGTGAAGAAGTAAAGTAAGAAAAGAAGATAGAATTTCAGTTTAAAGGAGTATGCTATGAGAATTATTAAGTATTTAGAAAAGTGAAGAAGTAGAGTAAGAAAAAAAGATAGAATTTCAGTTTTAAGTAGTATGCTTGAGAAGTATTAAATACTTAATACTTCTCAAAGCATACTACTTAAAACTGAAATTCTATCTTCTTTTCTTACTTTACTTCTTCACTTTTCTAAATACTTATTAATTCTCAAAGCATACTCCTTAAAACTGAAATTCTATCTTCTTTTCTTACTCTACTTCTTTCACTTTTCTAAATACTTAATACTTCTCAAAGCATACTACTTAAAACTGAAATTCTATCTTTTTTTTCTTACTCTACTTCTTCACTTTTCTAAATATTTAATACTTCTCAAAGCATACTACTTAAAACTGAAATTCTATCTTCTTTTCTTAGTTATCTTCTTCACTTTTCTAAATACTTAATACTTCTCAAAGCATACTACTTAAAACTGAAATTCTATCTTCTTTCTTACTTTACTTCTTCACTTTCTAAATACTTATTAATTCTCAAAGCATACTACTTAAAACTGAAATTCCATCTTCTTTTCTACTTTACTTCTTCACTTTTCTAAATACTTAATACTTCTCATAGCATACTCCTTTAAACTGAAATTCTATCTTCTTTTCTTACTTTACTTCTTCACTTTTCTAAATACTTATTAATTCTCAAAGCATACTCCTTAAAACTGAAATTCTATCTTCTTTTCTTACTTTACTTCTTCACTTTTCTAAATACTTAATACTTCTCAAAGCATACTACTTAAAACTGAAATTCTATCTTTTTTTCTTACTCTACTTCTTCACTTTTCTAAATATTTAATACTTCTCAAAGCATACTACTTAAAACTGAAATTCTATCTTCTTTTCTTAGTTATCTTCTCACTTTTCTAAATACTTAATACTTCTCAAAGCATACTACTTAAAACTGAAATTCTATCTTCTTTCTTACTTTACTTCTTCACTTTTCTAAATACTTATTAATTCTCAAAGCATACTACTTAAAACTGAAATTCCATCTTCTTTTCTTACTTTACTTCTTCACTTTTCTAAATACTTAATACTTCTCAAAGCATACTACTTAAAACTGAAATTCCATCTTCTTTTCTTACTTTACTTCTTCACTTTTCTAAATATTTAATACTTCTCAAAGCATACTCCTTAAAACTGAAATTCTATCTTCTTTTCTTAGTTATCTTCTTCACTTTTCAAAATATTTAATACTTCTCAAAGCATACTACTTAAAACTGAAATTCTATCTTTTTTTCTTACTCTACTTCTTCACTTTTCAAAATACTTAATACTTCTCAAAGCATACTCCTTTAAACTGAAATTCCATCTTCTTTTCTTACTTTACTTCTTCACTTTTCTAAATACTTAATACTTCTCAAAGCATACTCCTTAAAACTGAAATTCTATCTTCTTTTCTTAGTTATCTTCTTCACTTTTCTAAATACTTAATACTTCTCAAAGCATACTCCTTAAAACTGAAATTCCATCTTCTTTTCTTACTCTACTTCTTCACTTTTCTAAATACTTAATACTTCTCAAAGCATACTACTTAAAACTGAAATTCTATCTTCTTTTCTTACTTTACTTCTTCACTTTTCTAAATACTTATTAATTCTCAAAGCATACTCCTTAAAACTGAAATTCTATCTTCTTTTCTTACTCTACTTCTTCACTTTTCTAAATACTTAATACTTCTCAAAGCATACTACTTAAAACTGAAATTCTATCTTTTTTTCTTACTCTACTTCTTCACTTTTCTAAATATTTAATACTTCTCAAAGCATACTACTTAAAACTGAAATTCTATCTTCTTTTCTTAGTTATCTTCTTCACTTTTCTAAATACTTAATACTTCTCAAAGCATACTACTTAAAACTGAAATTCTATCTTCTTTTCTTACTTTACTTCTTCACTTTTCTAAATACTTATTAATTCTCAAAGCATACTACTTAAAACTGAAATTCCATCTTCTTTTCTTACTTTACTTCTTCACTTTTCTAAATACTTAATACTTCTCATAGCATACTCCTTTAAACTGAAATTCTATCTTCTTTTCTTACTTTACTTCTTCACTTTTCTAAATACTTATTAATTCTCAAAGCATACTCCTTAAAACTGAAATTCTATCTTCTTTCTTACTTTACTTCTTCACTTTTCTAAATACTTAATACTTCTCAAAGCATACTACTTAAAACTGAAATTCTATCTTTTTTTCTTACTCTACTTCTTCACTTTTCTAAATATTTAATACTTCTCATACTCCTTAAAACTGAAATTCCATCTTCTTTTCTTACTTCACTTTTCTAAATACTTAATACTTCTCAACTGAAATTCTATCTTCTCAAAGCATACTCCTTAAAACTGAAATTCCATCTTCTTTTCTTACTCTACTTCTTCACTTTTCTAAATACTTAATACTTCTCATAGCATACTCCTTTAAACTGAAATTCTATCTTCTTTTCTTACTTTACTTCTTCACTTTTCTAAATACTTATTAATTCTCAAAGCATACTCCTTAAAACTGAAATTCTATCTTCTTTTCTTACTCTACTTCTTCACTTTTCTAAATACTTAATACTTCTCAAAGCATACTACTTAAAACTGAAATTCTATCTTTTTTCTTACTCTACTTCTTCACTTTTCTAAATATTTAATACTTCTCAAAGCATACTACTTAAAACTGAAATTCTATCTTCTTTTCTTAGTTATCTTCTTCACTTTTCTAAATACTTAATACTTCTCAAAGCATACTACTTAAAACTGAAATTCTATCTTCTTTTCTTACTTTACTTCTTCACTTTTCTAAATACTTATTATTCTCAAAGCATACTACTTAAAACTGAAATTCCATCTTCTTTTCTTACTTTACTTCTTCACTTTTCTAAATACTTAATACTTCTCAAAGCATACTACTTAAAACTGAAATTCATCTTCTTTCTTACTTTACTTCTTCACTTTTCTAAATATTTAATACTTCTCGAATCATACTACTTAAAACTGAAATTCTATCTTCTTTTCTTAGTTATCTTCTTCACTTTTCAAAATATTTAATACTTCTCAAAGCATACTCCTTAAAACTGAAATTCTATCTTCTTTTCTTACTTTACTTCTTCACTTTTCTAAATACTTATTAATTCTCAAAGCATACTCCTTAAAACTGAAATTCCATCTTCTTTTCTTACTTTACTTCTTCACTTTTCTAAATACTTAATACTTCTCAAAGCATACTCCTTAAAACTGAAATTCTATCTTCTTTTCTTAGTTATCTTCTTCACTTTTCAAAATATTTAATACTTCTCAAAGCATACTCCTTAAAACTGAAATTCTATCTTCTTTTCTTAGTTATCTTCTTCACTTTTCTAAATACTTAATACTTCTCAAAGCATACTACTTAAAACTGAAATTCTATCTTTTTTTCTTACTCTACTTCTTCACTTTTCTAAATACTTAATACTTCTCATAGCATACTCCTTTAAACTGAAATTCTATCTTCTTTTCTTACTTTACTTCTTCACTTTTCTAAATACTTAATACTTCTCAAAGCATACTCCTTAAAACTGAAATTCCATCTTCTTTTCTTACTTTACTTCTTCACTTTTCTAAATACTTAATACTTCTCAAAGCATACTCCTTAAAACTGAAATTCCATCTTCTTTTCTTACTCTACTTCTTCACTTTTCTAAATACTTAATACTTCTCAAAGCATACTCCTTAAAACTGAAATTCTATCTTCTTTTCTTACTCTACTTCTTCACTTTTCTAAATACTTAATACTTCTCAAAGCATACTACTTAAAACTGAAATTCCATCTTCTTTTCTTACTCTACTTCTTCACTTTTCTAAATACTTAATACTTCTCAAAGCATACTACTTAAAACTGAAATTCTATCTTTTTTTCTTACTCTACTTCTTCACTTTTCTAAATACTTAATACTTCTCAAAGCATACTCCTTAAAACTGAAATTCCATCTTCTTTTCTTACTTTACTTCTTCACTTTCTAAATACTTATTAATTCTCGAATCATACTACTTAAAACTGAAATTCCATCTTCTTTTCTTACTTTACTTCTTCACTTTTCTAAATACTTATTAATTCTCGAATCATACTACTTAAAACTGAAATTCCATCTTCTTTCTTACTTACTTCTTGACTTTTCTAAATACTTAATACTTCTCAAAGCATACTACTTAAAACTGAAATTCCATCTTTTTTCTTACTCTACTTCTTCACTTTTCTAAATACTTAATACTTCTCATAGCATACTTCTTAAAACTGAAATTCCATCTTCTTTTCTTACTTTACTTCTTCACTTTCTAAATACTTAATACTTCTCAAAGCATACTCCTTTAAACTGAAATTCTATCTTCTTTTCTTAGTTATCTTCTTCACTTTTCTAAATACTTAATACTTCTCAAAGCATACTCCTTAAAAACTGAAATTCCATCTTCTTTTCTTACTTTACTTCTTCACTTTTCTAAATACTTAATACTTCTCAAAGCATACTCCTTAAAACTGAAATTCTATCTTCTTTTCTTAGTTATCTTCTTCACTTTTCTAAATACTTAATACTTCTCAAAGCATACTACTTAAAACTGAAATTCTATCTTTTTTCTTACTCTACTTCTTCACTTTTCAAAATACTTAATACTTCTCATAGCATACTCCTTTAAACTGAAATTCTATCTTCTTTTCTTACTTTACTTCTTCACTTTTTCTAAATACTTAATACTTCTCAAAGCATACTCCTTAAAACTGAAATTCCATCTTCTTTTCTTACTTTACTTCTTCACTTTTCTAAATACTTAATACTTCTCATAGCATACTACTTAAAACTGAAATTCTATCTTTTTTTCTTACTCTACTTCTTCACTTTTCAAAATACTTAATACTTCTCAAAGCATACTCCTTAAAACTGAAATTCCATCTTCTTTTCTTACTTTACTTCTTCACTTTTCTAAATACTTAATACTTCTCAAAGCATACTACTTAAAACTGAAATTCTATCTTTTTTTCTTACTCTACTTCTTCACTTTTCTAAATACTTAATACTTCTCAAAGCATACTCCTTAAAACTGAAATTCCATCTTCTTTTCTTACTTTACTTCTTCACTTTTCTAAATACTTAATACTTCTCAAAGCATACTCCTTAAAACTGAAATTCTATCTTCTTTTCTTAGTTATCTTCTTCACTTTTCTAAATACTTAATACTTCTCAAAGCATACTCCTTAAAACTGAAATTCCATCTTCTTTTCTTACTTTACTTCTTCACTTTTCTAAATACTTAATACTTCTCAAAGCATACTCCTTAAAACTGAAATTCTATCTTCTTTTCTTACTTTACTTCTTCACTTTTCTAAATACTTAATACTTCTCAAAGCATACTTCTTAAACTGAAATTCTATCTTCTTTTCTTACTCTACTTCTTCACTTTTCTAAATACTTATTAATTCTCGAATCATACTACTTGAAAACTGAAATTCTATCTTCTTTTCTTAGTTATCTTCTTCACTTTTCTAAATACTTAATACTTCTCAAAGCATACTCCTTAAAACTGAAATTCTATCTTCTTTTCTTAGTTATCTTCTTCACTTTTCTAAATACTTAATACTTCTCAAAGCATACTCCTTAAAACTGAAATTCTATCTTCTTTTCTTAGTTATCTTCTTCACTTTTCTAAATACTTAATACTTCTCAAAGCATACTCCTTAAAACTGAAATTCTATCTTCTTTTCTTACTCTACTTCTTCACTTTTCTAAATACTTAAAACTTCTCAAAGCATACTACTTAAAACTGAAATTCTATCTTTTTTTCTTACTCTACTTCTTCACTTTTCTAAATACTTAATACTTCTCAAAGCATACTCCTTAAAACTGAAATTCTATCTTTTTTTCTTACTTTACTTCTTCACTTTTCTAAATACTTAATACTTCTCATAGCATACTCCTTTAACTGAAATTCTATCTTCTTTTCTTACTTTACTTCTTCACTTTTCAAAATACTTAATACTTCTCATAGCATACTCCTTTAAACTGAAATTCTATCTTCTTTTCTTACTTTACTTCTTCACTTTTCTAAATACTTAATACTTCTCATAGCATACTACTTAAAACTGAAATTCTATCTTTTTTTCTTACTCTACTTCTTCACTTTTCAAAATACTTAATACTTCTCAAAGCATACTCCTTAAAACTGAAATTCCATCTTCTTTTCTTACTTTACTTCTTCACTTTTCTAAATACTTAATACTTCTCAAAGCATACTACTTAAAACTGAAATTCTATCTTTTTTTCTTACTCTACTTCTTCACTTTTCTAAATACTTAATACTTCTCAAAGCATACTACTTAAAACTGAAATTCTATCTTCTTTTCTTACTTTACTTCTTCACTTTTCTAAATACTTATTAATTCTCAAAGCATACTCCTTAAAACTGAAATTCTATCTTCTTTTCTTACTCTACTTCTTCACTTTTCTAAATACTTAAAACTTCTCAAAGCATACTACTTAAAACTGAAATTCTATCTTTTTTCTTACTCTACTTCTTCACTTTTCTAAATACTTAATACTTCTCAAAGCATACTCCTTAAAACTGAAATTCCATCTTCTTTTTCTTACTTTACTTCTTCACTTTTCTAAATACTTAATACTTCTCAAAGCATACTCCTTAAAACTGAAATTCTATCTTCTTTTCTTAGTTATCTTCTTCACTTTTCTAAATACTTAATACTTCTCAAAGCATACTCCTTAAAACTGAAATTCTATCTTCTTTTCTTAGTTATCTTCTTCACTTTTCTAAATACTTAATACTTCTCAAAGCATACTTCTTAAAACTGAAATTCTATCTTCTTTTCTTAGTTATCTTCTTCACTTTTCTAAATACTTAATACTTCTCATAGCATACTTCTTAAAACTGAAATTCTATCTCTTTTCTTACTTTACTTCTTCACTTTTCTAAATACTTAATACTTCTCAAAGCATACTACTTAAAACTGAAATTCCATCTTCTTTTCTTACTTTACTTCTTCACTTTTCTAAATACTTATTAATTCTCGAATCATACTACTTAAAACTGAAATTCCATCTTCTTTTCTTACTTTACTTCTTCACTTTTCTAAATACTTATTAATTCTCGAATCATACTACTTAAACTGAAATTCTATCTTCTTTTCTTAGTTATCTTCTTCACTTTTCAAAATATTTAATACTTCTCAAAGCATACTCCTTAAAACTGAAATTCCATCTTCTTTTCTTAGTTATCTTCTTCACTTTTCTAAATACTTAATACTTCTCAAAGCATACTCCTTAAAACAGAAATTCTATCTTCTTTTCTTACTCTACTTCTTCACTTTTCAAAATACTTAATACTTCTCATAGCATACTCCTTTAAACTGAAATTCTATCTTCTTTTTTTACTTTACTTCTTCACTTTTCTAAATACTTAATACTTCTCAAAGCATACTCCTTAAAACTGAAATTCCATCTTCTTTTCTTACTTTACTTCTTCACTTTTCTAAATACTTAATACTTCTCAAAGCATACTCCTTAAAACTGAAATTCTATCTTCTTTTCTTAGTTATCTTCTTCACTTTTCTAAATACTTAATACTTCTCAAAGCATACTACTTAAAACTGAAATTCTATCTTCTTTTCTTACTCTACTTCTTCACTTTTCTAAATACTTATTAATTCTCAAAGCATACTCCTTAAAACTGAAATTCTATCTTCTTTTCTTACTTTACTTCTTCACTTTTCTAAATACTTAATACTTCTCAAAGCATACTACTTAAAACTGAAATTCCATCTTCTTTTCTTACTTTACTTCTTCACTTTTCTAAATACTTAATACTTCTAAAAGCATACTCCTTAAAACAGAAATTCTATCTCTTTTCTTACTCTACTTCTTCACTTTTCTAAATACTTAATACTTCTCAAAGCATACTACTTAAAACTGAAATTCTATCTTTTTTTCTTACTCTACTTCTTCACTTTCTAAATATTTAATACTTCTCAAAGCATACTACTTAAAACTGAAATTCTATCTTCTTTTCTTACTTTACTTCTTCACTTTTCTAAATACTTAATACTTCTCAAAGCATACTACTTAAAACTGAAATTCTATCTTCTTTTCTTACTTTACTTCTTCACTTTTCTAAATACTTATTAATTCTCAAAGCATACTACTTAAAACTGAAATTCCATCTTCTTTTCTTACTTTACTTCTTCACTTTTCTAAATACTTAATACTTCTCAAAGCATACTACTTAAAACTGAAATTCCATCTTCTTTTCTTACTTTACTTCTTCACTTTTCTAAATATTTAATACTTCTCAAAGCATACTCCTTAAAACTGAAATTCTATCTTCTTTTCTTAGTTATCTTCTTCACTTTTCAAAATATTTAATACTTCTCAAAGCATACTACTTAAAACTGAATTCTATCTTTTTTCTTACTCTACTTCTTCACTTTTCAAAATACTTAATACTTCTCAAAGCATACTCCTTAAACTGAAATTCCATCTTTTTTTCTTACTCTACTTCTTCACTTTTCAAAATACTTAATACTTCTCAAAGCATACTCCTTAAAACTGAAATTCCATCTTCTTTTCTTACTTTACTTCTTCACTTTTCTAAATACTTAATACTTCTCAAAGCATACTCCTTAAAACTGAAATTCTATCTTCTTTTCTTAGTTATCTTCTTCACTTTTCTAAATACTTAATACTTCTCAAAGCATACTCCTTAAAACTGAAATTCTATCTTCTTTTCTTACTTTACTTCTTCACTTTCTAAATACTTAATACTTCTCAAAGCATACTACTTAAAACTGAAATTCTATCTTCTTTTCTTACTTTACTTCTTCACTTTTCTAAATACTTATTAATTCTCAAAGCATACTCCTTAAAACTGAAATTCTATCTTCTTTTCTTACTTTACTTCTTCACTTTTCTAAATACTTAATACTTCTCAAAGCATACTACTTAAAACTGAAATTCTATCTTTTTTTCTTACTCTACTTCTTCACTTTTCAAAATACTTAATACTTCTCAAAGCATACTCCTTAAAACTGAAATTCCATCTTCTTTTCTTACGTTACTTCTTCACTTTTCTAAATACTTAATACTTCTCAAAGCATACTCCTTAAAACTGAAATTCTATCTTCTTTTCTTAGTTATCTTCTTCACTTTTCTAAATACTTAATACTTCTCAAAGCATACTCCTTAAAACTGAAATTCTATCTTCTTTTCTTACTTTACTTCTTCACTTTTCTAAATACTTAATACTTCTCAAAGCATACTTCTTAAAACTGAAATTCTATCTTCTTTTCTTACTCTACTTCTTCACTTTTCTAAATACTTAATACTTCTCATAGCATACTTCTTAAAACTGAAATTCTATCTTCTTTTCTTACTTTACTTCTTCACTTTTCTAAATACTTAATACTTCTCAAAGCATACTCCTTAAAACTGAAATTCCATCTTCTTTTCTTACTTTACTTCTTCACTTTTCTAAATACTTAATACTTCTCAAAGCATACTCCTTAAAACTGAAATTCTATCTTCTTTTCTTAGTTATCTTCTTCACTTTTCTAAATACTTAATACTTCTAAAAGCATACTCCTTAAAACAGAAATTCTTATCTTCTTTTCTTACTCTACTTCTTCACTTTTCTAAATACTTAATACTTCTCAAAGCATACTCCTTAAAACTGAAATTCTATCTTCTTTTCTTAGTTATCTTCTTCACTTTTCTAAATACTTAATACTTCTAAAATCATACTACTTAAAACTGAAATTCTATCTTCTTTTCTTACTCTACTTCTTCACTTTTCTAAATACTTAATACTTCTCAAAGCATACTACTTAAAACTGAAATTCTATCTTCTTTTCTTAGTTATCTTCTTCACTTTTCTAAATACTTAATACTTCTCAAAGCATACTACTTAAAACTGAAATTCTATCTTCTTTTCTTACTCTACTTCTTCACTTTTCTAAATACTTAATACTTCTCAAAGCATACTCCTTAAAACTGAAATTCTATCTTCTTTTCTTAGTTATCTTCTTCACTTTTCTAAATACTTAATACTTCTCAAAGCATACTCCTTAAAACTGAAATTCTATCTTCTTTTCTTAGTTATCTTTTTCACTTTTCTAAATACTTATTACTTCTCAAAGCATACTCCTTAAAACTGAAATTCTATCTTCTTTTCTTAGTTATCTTCTTCACTTTTCTAAATACTTTATTAATTCTCAAAGCATACTCCTTAAAACTGAAATTCTATCTTCTTTTCTTAGTTATCTTCTTCACTTTTCTAAATACTTAATACTTCTCAAAGCATACTCCTTAAAACTGAAATTCTATCTTCTTTTCTTAGTTATCTTCTTCACTTTTCTAAATACTTAATACTTCTCAAAGCATACTCCTTAAAACTGAAATTCTATCTTCTTTTCTTAGTTATCTTCTTCACTTTTCTAAATACTTAATACTTCTCAAAGCATACTCCTTAAAACTGAAATTCCATCTTCTTTCTTACTTTACTTCATCATATTTCTAAATACTTAATACTTCTCAAAGCATACTCCTTAAAACTGAAATTCTATCTTCTTTTCTTACTTTACTTCTTCACTTTTCTAAATACTTAATACTTCTCAAAGCATACTACTTAAAACTGAAATTCTATCTTCTTTTCTACTTTACTTCTTCACTTTTCTAAATACTTAATACTTCTCAAAGCATACTACTTAAAACTGAAATTCTATCTTTTTTTCTTACTCTACTTCTTCACTTTTCAAAATACTTAATACTTCTCATAGCATACTCCTTTAAACTGAAATTCTATCTTCTTTCTTACTTTACTTCTTCACTTTTCTAAATACTTAATACTTCTCAAAGCATACTCCTTAAAACTGAAATTCCATCTTCTTTTCTTACTTTAGTTCTTCACTTTTCTAAATATTTAATACTTCTCAAAGCATACTACTTAAAACTGAAATCCTATCTTCTTTTCTTACTCTACTTCTTCACTTTTCTAAATACTTAATACTTCTAAAATCATACTACTTAAAACTGAAATTCTATCTTCTTTTCTTACTTTACTTCTTCGCTTTCTAAATACTTAATACTTCTCAAAGCATACTACTTAAAACTGAAATTCCATCTTTTTTTCTTACTCTACTTCTTCACTTTTCAAAATACTTAATACTTCTCAAAGCATACTACTTAAAACTGAAATCCTATCTTCTTTTCTTACTTTACTTCTTCACTTTTCAAAATACTTAATACTTCTCAAAGCATACTACTTAAAACTGAAATTCTATCTTCTTTTCTTACTCTACTTCATCATATTTCTAAATACTTAATACTTCTCAAAGCATACTCCTTAAAACTGAAATTCCATCTTCTTTACTTACTCTACTTCTTCACTTTTCTAAATACTTAATACCTCTCAAAGCATACTCCTTAATATTGAAATTCTATCTTCTTTTCTTACTCTACTTCTTCACTTTTCTAAATACTTAATACTTCTCAAAGCATACTACTTAAAACTGAAATTCTATCTTCTTTTCTTACTTTACTTCTTCACTTTTCTAAATACTTAATACTTCTCAAAGCATACTCCTTAAAACTGAAATTCTATCTTCTTTTCTTAGTTATCTTCTTCACTTTTCTAAATACTTAATACTTCTCATAGCATAATCCTTAAACTGAAATTCTATCTTCTTTTCTTACTTTACTTCTTCACTTTTCTAAATACTTATTAATTCTCGAATCATACTACTTAAAACTGAAATTCCATCTTCTTTTCTTACTTTACTTCTTCACTTTTCTAAATACTTATTGCTTCTCAAAGCATACTACTTCAAACTGAAATTCTATCTTCTTTTCTTACTTTACTTCTTCACTTTTCAAAATATTTAATACTTCTCAAAGCATACTCCTTAAAACTGAAATTCTATCTTCTTTTCTTAGTTATCTTTTTCACTTTTCTAAATACTTTAATACTTCTCAAAGCATACTACTTAAAACTGAAATTCTATCTTTTTTTCTTACTCTACTTCTTCACTTTTCAAAATACTTAATACTTCTCATAGCATACTCCTTTAAACTGAAATTCTATCTTCTTTTCTTACTTTACTTCTTCACTTTTCTAAATACTTAATACTTCTCAAAGCATACTCCTTAAAACTGAAATTCCATCTTCTTTTCTTACTTTACTTCATCATATTTCTAAATACTTAATACTTCTCAAAGCATACTACTTAAAACTGAAATCCTATCTTCTTTTCTTACTCTACTTCTTCACTTTTCTAAATACTTAATACTTCTAAAATCATACTACTTAAAACTGAAATTCTATCTTCTTTTCTTACTTTACTTCTTCGCTTTTCTAAATACTTAATACTTCTCAAAGCATACTCCTTAAAACTGAAATTCCATCTTTTTTTCTTACTCTACTTCTTCACTTTCAAAATACTTAATACTTCTCAAAGCATACTACTTAAAACTGAAATTCTATCTTCTTTTCTACTCTACTTCATCATATTTCTAAATACTTAATACTTCTCAAAGCATACTCCTTAAAACTGAAATTCCATCTTCTTACTTACTCTACTTCTTCACTTTTCTTAATACTTAAGACTTCTCAAAGCATACTACTTAAACTGAAATTCTATCTTCTTTTCTTAGTTATCTTCTTCACTTTTCTAAATACTTAATACTTCTCAAAGCATACTACTTAAAACTGAAATTCCATCTTCTTTTCCTTAGTTATCTTCTTCACTTTTCTAAATACTTAATACTTCTCAAAGCATACTCCTTAAAACTGAAATTCTATCTTCTTTCTTACTTTACTTCTTCACTTTTCTAAATACTTAATACTTCTCAAAGCATACTCCTTAAAACTGAAATTCTATCTTCTTTTCTTACTCTACTTCTTCACTTTTCTAAATACTTAATACTTCTCAAAGCATACTCCTTAATATTGAAATTCTATTTTCTTTTCTTACTCTACTTCTTCACTTTTCTAAATACTTAATACTTCTCAAAGCATACTACTTAAAACTGAAATTCTATCTTCTTTTCTTACTTTACTTCTTCACTTTTTCTAAATACTTAATACTTCTCAAAGCATACTCCTTAAAACTGAAATTCTATCTTCTTTTCTTACTTTACTTCTTCACTTTTCAAAATACTTAATACTTCTCAAAGCATACTCCTTAAAACTGAAATTCTATCTTCTTTTCTTACTCTACTTCTTCACTTTTCTAAATACTTAATACTTCTCAAAGCATACTACTTAAAACTGAAATTCTATCTTCTTTTCTTACTTTACTTCTTCACTTTTCTAAATACTTAATACTTCTCAAAGCATACTACTTAAAACTGAAATTCTATCTTCTTTTCTTACTTTACTTCTTCACTTTTCTAAATACTTAATACTTCTCAAAGCATACTCCTTAAAACTGAAATTCTATCTTCTTTTCTTACTTTACTTCTTCACTTTTCTAAATACTTAATACTTCTCATAGCATAATCCTTTAAACTGAAATTCTATCTTCTTTTCTTACTCTACTTCTTCACTTTTCTAAATACTTTAATACTTCTCAAAGCATACTACTTAAAACTGAAATTCCATCTTTTTTTCTTACTCTACTTCTTCACTTTTCAAAATACTTAATACTTCTCAAAGCAGACTCCTTAAAACTGAAATTCCATCTTCTTTTCTTACTTTACTTCTTCACTTTTCTAAATACTTAATACTTCTCATAGCATACTCCTTAAAACTGAAATTCCATCTTCTTTTCTTACTTTACTTCTTCACTTTCAAAATACTTATACTTCTCATAGCATACTCCTTAAAACTGAAATTCCATCTTCTTTACTTACTCTACTTCTTCACTTTTCTTAATACTTAATACTTCTCAAAGCATACTACTTAAAACTGAAATTCTATCTTCTTTTCTTAGTTATCTTCTTCACTTTTCTAAATACTTAATACTTCTCAAAGCATACTACTTAAAACTGAAATTCCATCTTCTTTTCTTAGTTATCTTCTTCACTTTTCTAAATACTTAATACTTCTCAAAGCATACTCCTTAAAACTGAAATTCTATCTTCTTTTCTTACTTTACTTCTTCACTTTTCTAAATACTTAATACTTCTCAAAGCATACTCCTTAAACTGAAATTCTATCTTCTTTTCTTACTCTACTTCTTCACTTTTCTAAATACTTAATACCTCTCAAAGCATACTCCTTAATATTGAAATTCTATCTTCTTTTCTTACTCTACTTCTTCACTTTTCTAAATACTTAATACTTCTCAAAGCATACTACTTAAAACTGAAATTCTATCTTCTTTTCTTACTTTACTTCTTCACTTTTCTAAATACTTAATACTTCTCAAAGCATACTCCTTAAAACTGAAATTCTATCTTCTTTTCTTAGTTATCTTCTTCACTTTTCTAAATACTTAATACTTCTCATAGCATAATCCTTTAAACTGAAATTCTATCTTCTTTTCTTAGTTATCTTCTTCACTTTTCTAAATACTTAATACTTCTCAAAGCATACTACTTAAAACTGAAATACTACTCTTTTTTTCTTACTCTACTTCTTCGCTTTTCTAAATACTTAATACTTCTCAAAGCATACTCCTTAAAACTGAAATTCCATCTTTTTTTCTTACTCTACTTCTTCACTTTTCTAAATACTTAATACTTCTC
>CAMPDV010003942.1:0-39738 GCA_946699065.1 Loxodes magnus
ACTCCCATATTGTGATCACCGTATGGTCTTACAGGTACCTGTCTTGACGTCCCATAGTCTCACCGTATAATCTGCAGTTCCCGATACGATGAACTCTGAATCACTGGATATAGCCACAGATAATACAGAATCAGTGATACCACTCATGGTCTTACAGGTACCTGTCTTGACGTCCCATAGTCTCACCGTATAATCATTACTTCCCGATACGATGAACTCTGAATCACTGGATATATTCACAGATGATACATAATGTGTGTGACCACTCATGGTCTTACAGGTACCTGTCTTGACGTCCCATAGTCTCACCGTATAATCTGCACTTCCCGATACGATGAACTCTGAATCACTGGATATAGCCACAGCATATACATAACTAGTGTGACCACTCATGGTCTTACAGGTACCTGTCTTGACGTCCCATAGTCTCACCGTCTAATCTGCACTTCCCGATACGATGAACTCTGAATCACTGGATATAGCCACAGCATATACATAACTAGTGTGACCACTCATGGTCTTACAGGTACCTGTCTTGACGTCCCATAGTCTCACCGTATAATCTGCACTTCCCGATACGATGAACTCTGAATCACTGGATATATTCACAGATGATACATAATGTGTGTGACCACTCATGGTCTTACAGGTACCTGTCTTGACGTCCCATAGTCTCACCGTATAATCTGCACTTCCCGATACGATGAACTCTGAATCACTGGATATATTCACAGATGATACATAACTAGTGTGACCACTCATGGTCTTACAGGTACCTGTCTTGACGTCCCATAGTCTCACCGTATAATCTCCACTTCCCGATACGATGAACTCTGAATCACTGGATATTGTCACAGATCATACATGAATAGTGTGACCACTCATGGTCTTACAGGTACCTGTCTTGACGTCCCATAGTCTCACCGTATAATCTGCAGTTCCCGATACGATGAACTCTGAATCACTGGATATAGCCACAGATAATACATGAACAGTGATACCACTCATGGTCTTACAGGTACCTGTCTTGACGTCCCATAGTCTCACCGTATAATCATTACTTCCCGATACGATGAACTCTGAATCACTGGATATATTCACAGATGATACATAACTAGTGTGACCACTCATGGTCTTACAGGTACCTGTCTTGACGTCCCATAGTCTCACCGTATAATCTCCACTTCCCGATACGATGAACTCTGAATCACTGGATATTGTCACAGCATATACATAACTAGTGTGACCACTCATGGTCTTACAGGTACCTGTCTTGACGTCCCATAGTCTCACCGTATAATCTGCAGTTCCCGATACGATGAACTCTGAATCACTGGATATAGCCACAGCATATACATAACTAGTGTGACCACTCATGGTCTTACAGGTACCTGTCTTGACGTCCCATAGTCTCACCGTATAATCTCCACTTCCCGATACGATGAACTCTGAATCACTGGATATATTCACAGATGATACATAACTAGTGTGACCACTCATGGTCTTACAGGTACCTGTCTTGACGTCCCATAGTCTCACCGTATAATCTGCACTTCCCGATACGATGAACTCTGAATCACTGGATATAGCCACAGCATATACATAACTAGTGTGACCACTCATGGTCTTACAGGTACCTGTCTTGACGTCCCATAGTCTCACCGTATAATCTGCACTTCCCGATACGATGAACTCTGAATCACTGGATATATTCACAGATGATACATGAATAGTGTGACCACTCATGGTCTTACAGGTACCTGTCTTGACGTCCCATAGTCTCACCGTATAATCTCCACTTCCCGATACGATGAACTCTGAATCACTGGATATTGTCACAGATCATACATGAATAGTGTGACCACTCATGGTCTTACAGGTACCTGTCTTGACGTCCCATAGTCTCACCGTATAATCTGCAGTTCCCGATACGATGAACTCTGAATCACTGGATATAGCCACAGATAATACAGAATCAGTGATACCACTCATGGTCTTACAGGTACCTGTCTTGACGTCCCATAGTCTCACCGTATAATCATTACTTCCCGATACGATGAACTCTGAATCACTGGATATATTCACAGATGATACATAATGTGTGTGACCACTCATGGTCTTACAGGTACCTGTCTTGACGTCCCATAGTCTCACCGTATAATCTGCACTTCCCGATACGATGAACTCTGAATCACTGGATATATTCACAGATGATACACAACTAGTGTGACCACTCATGGTCTTACAGGTACCTGTCTTGACGTCCCATAGTCTCACCGTATAATCTGCACTTCCCGATACGATGAACTCTGAATCACTGGATATAGCCACAGATAATACAGAATCAGTGATACCACTCATGGTCTTACAGGTACCTGTCTTGACGTCCCATAGTCTCACCGTATAATCTGCACTTCCCGATACGATGAACTCTGAATCACTGGATATATTCACAGATGATACATAACTAGTGTGACCACTCATGGTCTTACAGGTACCTGTCTTGACGTCCCATAGTCTCACCGTATAATCTGCACTTCCCGATACGATGAACTCTGAATCACTGGATATATTCACAGATGATACATAACTAGTGTGACCACTCATGGTCTTACAGGTACCTGTCTTGACGTCCCATAGTCTCACCGTATAATCTCCACTTCCCGATACGATGAACTCTGAATCACTGGATATTGTCACAGATCATACATGAATAGTGTGACCACTCATGGTCTTACAGGTACCTGTCTTGACGTCCCATAGTCTCACCGTATAATCTGCAGTTCCCGATACGATGAACTCTGAATCACTGGATATAGCCACAGATAATACAGAATCAGTGATACCACTCATGGTCTTACAGGTACCTGTCTTGACGTTCCATAGTCTCACCGTATAATCATTACTTCCCGATACGATGAACTCTGAATCACTGGATATATTCACAGATGATACACAACTAGTGTGACCACTCATGGTCTTACAGGTACCTGTCTTGACGTCCCATAGTCTCACCGTATAATCTGCACTTCCCGATACGATGAACTCTGAATCACTGGATATAGCCACAGCATATACATAACTAGTGTGACCACTCATGGTCTTACAGTTACCTGTCTTGACGTCCCATAGTCTCACCGTATAATCTGCACTTCCCGATACGATGAACTCTGAATCACTGGATATAGCCACAGATGATACACAACTAGTGTGACCACTCATGGTCTTACAGGTACCTGTCTTGACGTCCCATAGTCTCACCGTATAATCTGCACTTCCCGATACGATGAACTCTGAATCACTGGATATATTCACAGATGATACATAACTAGTGTGACCACTCATGGTCTTACAGGTACCTGTCTTGACGTCCCATAGTCTCACCGTATAATCTCCACTTCCCGATACGATGAACTCTGAATCACTGGATATAGCCACAGATAATACAGAATCAGTGATACCACTCATGGTCTTACAGGTACCTGTCTTGACGTTCCATAGTCTCACCGTATAATCATTACTTCCCGATACGATGAACTCTGAATCACTGGATATATTCACAGATGATACACAACTAGTGTGACCACTCATGGTCTTACAGGTACCTGTCTTGACGTCCCATAGTCTCACCGTATAATCTGCACTTCCCGATACGATGAACTCTGAATCACTGGATATAGCCACAGCATATACATAACTAGTGTGACCACTCATGGTCTTACAGTTACCTGTCTTGACGTCCCATAGTCTCACCGTATAATCTGCACTTCCCGATACGATGAACTCTGAATCACTGGATATAGCCACAGATGATACACAACTAGTGTGACCACTCATGGTCTTACAGGTACCTGTCTTGACGTCCCATAGTCTCACCGTATAATCTGCACTTCCCGATACGATGAACTCTGAATCACTGGATATATTCACAGATGATACATAACTAGTGTGACCACTCATGGTCTTACAGGTACCTGTCTTGACGTCCCATAGTCTCACCGTATAATCTCCACTTCCCGATACGATGAACTCTGAATCACTGGATATATTCACAGATGATACACAACTAGTGTGACCACTCATGGTCTTACAGGTACCTGTCTTGACGTCCCATAGTCTCACCGTATAATCTGCACTTCCCGATACGATGAACTCTGAATCACTGGATATAGCCACAGCATATACATAACTAGTGTGACCACTCATGGTCTTACAGTTACCTGTCTTGACGTCCCATAGTCTCACCGTATAATCTGCACTTCCCGATACGATGAACTCTGAATCACTGGATATAGCCACAGATGATACACAACTAGTGTGACCACTCATGGTCTTACAGGTACCTGTCTTGACGTCCCATAGTCTCACCGTATAATCTGCACTTCCCGATACGATGAACTCTGAATCACTGGATATATTCACAGATGATACATAACTAGTGTGACCACTCATGGTCTTACAGGTACCTGTCTTGACGTCCCATAGTCTCACCGTATAATCTCCACTTCCCGATACGATGAACTCTGAATCACTGGATATATTCACAGATGATACATGAATAGTGTGACCACTCATGGTCTTACAGGTACCTGTCTTGACGTCCCATAGTCTCACCGTATAATCTGCACTTCCCGATACGATGAACTCTGAATCACTGGATATAGCCACAGATGATACACAACTAGTGTGACCACTCATGGTCTTACAGGTACCTGTCTTGACGTCCCATAGTCTCACCGTATAATCTCCACTTCCCGATACGATGAACTCTGAATCACTGGATATATTCACAGATGATACATGAATAGTGTGACCACTCATGGTCTTACAGGTACCTGTCTTGACGTCCCATAGTCTCACCGTATAATCTGCACTTCCCGATACGATGAACTCTGAATCACTGGATATATTCACAGATGATACATAACTAGTGTGACCACTCATGGTCTTACAGGTACCTGTCTTGACGTCCCATAGTCTCACCGTATAATCTCCACTTCCCGATACGATGAACTCTGAATCACTGGATATATTCACAGATGATACATAACTAGTGTGACCACTCATGGTCTTACAGGTACCTGTCTTGACGTCCCATAGTCTCACCGTATAATCTCCACTTCCCGATACGATGAACTCTGAATCACTGGATATAGCCACAGATGATACACAACTAGTGTGACCACTCATGGTCTTACAGGTACCTGTCTTGACGTCCCATAGTCTCACCGTATAATCTGCACTTCCCGATACGATGAACTCTGAATCACTGGATATAGCCACAGATAATACAGAATCAGTGATACCACTCATGGTCTTACAGGTACCTGTCTTGACGTCCCATAGTCTCACCGTATAATCTGCACTTCCCGATACGATGAACTCTGAATCACTGGATATATTCACAGATGATACATAATGTGTGTGACCACTCATGGTCTTACAGGTACCTGTCTTGACGTCCCATAGTCTCACCGTATAATCTGCACTTCCCGATACGATGAACTCTGAATCACTGGATATAGCCACAGCATATACATAACTAGTGTGACCACTCATGGTCTTACAGGTACCTGTCTTGACGTCCCATAGTCTCACCGTATAATCTGCACTTCCCGATACGATGAACTCTGAATCACTGGATATATTCACAGATGATACATGAATAGTGTGTGACCACTCATGGTCTTACAGGTACCTGTCTTGACGTCCCATAGTCTCACCGTATAATCTGCACTTCCCGATACGATGAACTCTGAATCACTGGATATATTCACAGATGATACATAATGTGTGTGACCACTCATGGTCTTACAGGTACCTGTCTTGACGTCCCATAGTCTCACCGTATAATCATTACTTCCCGATACGATGAACTCTGAATCACTGGATATATTCACAGATGATACACAACTAGTGTGACCACTCATGGTCTTACAGGTACCTGTCTTGACGTCCCATAGTCTCACCGTATAATCTGCACTTCCCGATACGATGAACTCTGAATCACTGGATATAGCCACAGATAATACAGAATCAGTGATACCACTCATGGTCTTACAGGTACCTGTCTTGACGTCCCATAGTCTCACCGTATAATCATTACTTCCCGATACGATGAACTCTGAATCACTGGATATATTCACAGATGATACATAATGTGTGTGACCACTCATGGTCTTACAGGTACCTGTCTTGACGTCCCATAGTCTCACCGTATAATCTGCACTTCCCGATACGATGAACTCTGAATCACTGGATATATTCACAGATGATACATAACTAGTGTGATCACTCATGGTCTTACAGGTACCTGTCTTGACGTCCCATAGTCTCACCGTATAATCTGCACTTCCCGATACGATGAACTCTGAATCACTGGATATAGCCACAGCATATACATAACTAGTGTGACCACTCATGGTCTTACAGGTACCTGTCTTGACGTCCCATAGTCTCACCGTATAATCTGCACTTCCCGATACGATGAACTCTGAATCACTGGATATAGCCACAGCATATACATAACTAGTGTGACCACTCATGGTCTTACAGGTACCTGTCTTGACGTCCCATAGTCTCACCGTATAATCTGCACTTCCCGATACGATGAACTCTGAATCACTGGATATATTCACAGATGATACATAACTAGTGTGACCACTCATGGTCTTACAGGTACCTGTCTTGACGTCCCATAGTCTCACCGTATAATCTCCACTTCCCGATACGATGAACTCTGAATCACTGGATATTGTCACAGATCATACATGAATAGTGTGACCACTCATGGTCTTACAGGTACCTGTCTTGACGTCCCATAGTCTCACCGTATAATCTGCAGTTCCCGATACGATGAACTCTGAATCACTGGATATAGCCACAGATAATACAGAATCAGTGATACCACTCATGGTCTTACAGGTACCTGTCTTGACGTCCCATAGTCTCACCGTATAATCATTACTTCCCGATACGATGAACTCTGAATCACTGGATATATTCACAGATGATACATAATGTGTGTGACCACTCATGGTCTTACAGGTACCTGTCTTGACGTCCCATAGTCTCACCGTATAATCTGCACTTCCCGATACGATGAACTCTGAATCACTGGATATATTCACAGATGATACACAACTAGTGTGACCACTCATGGTCTTACAGGTACCTGTCTTGACGTCCCATAGTCTCACCGTATAATCTGCACTTCCCGATACGATGAACTCTGAATCACTGGATATATTCACAGATGATACATAACTAGTGTGACCACTCATGGTCTTACAGGTACCTGTCTTGACGTCCCATAGTCTCACCGTATAATCATTACTTCCCGATACGATGAACTCTGAATCACTGGATATATTCACAGATGATACACAACTAGTGTGACCACTCATGGTCTTACAGGTACCTGTCTTGACGTCCCATAGTCTCACCGTATAATCTGCACTTCCCGATACGATGAACTCTGAATCACTGGATATATTCACAGATGATACATAACTAGTGTGATCACTCATGGTCTTACAGGTACCTGTCTTGACGTCCCATAGTCTCACCGTATAATCTGCACTTCCCGATACGATGAACTCTGAATCACTGGATATATTCACAGATGATACATAACTAGTGTGACCACTCATGGTCTTACAGGTACCTGTCTTGACGTCCCATAGTCTCACCGTATAATCTGCACTTCCCGATACGATGAACTCTGAATCACTGGATATATTCACAGATGATACATAACTAGTGTGACCACTCATGGTCTTACAGGTACCTGTCTTGACGTCCCATAGTCTCACCGTATAATCTGCACTTCCCGATACGATGAACTCTGAATCACTGGATATAGCCACAGCATATACATAACTAGTGTGACCACTCATGGTCTTACAGGTACCTGTCTTGACGTCCCATAGTCTCACCGTCTAATCTGCAGTTCCCGATACGATGAACTCTGAATCACTGGATATATTCACAGATGATACATAATGTGTGTGACCACTCATGGTCTTACAGGTACCTGTCTTGACTTCCCATAGTCTCACCGTATAATCTCCACTTCCCGATACGATGAACTCTGAATCACTGGATATATTCACAGATGATACATAACTAGTGTGACCACTCATGGTCTTACAGGTACCTGTCTTGACGTCCCATAGTCTCACCGTATAATCTGCACTTCCCGATACGATGAACTCTGAATCACTGGATATATTCACAGATGATACACAACTAGTGTGACCACTCATGGTCTTACAGGTACCTGTCTTGACGTCCCATAGTCTCACCGTATAATCTGCACTTCCCGATACGATGAACTCTGAATCACTGGATATATTCACAGATGATACATAACTAGTGTGACCACTCATGGTCTTACAGGTACCTGTCTTGACGTCCCATAGTCTCACCGTATAATCATTACTTCCCGATACGATGAACTCTGAATCACTGGATATATTCACAGATGATACATGAATAGTGTGACCACTCATGGTCTTACAGGTACCTGTCTTGACGTCCCATAGTCTCACCGTATAATCTGCACTTCCCGATACGATGAACTCTGAATCACTGGATATATTCACAGATGATACATGAATAGTGTGACCACTCATGGTCTTACAGGTACCTGTCTTGACGTCCCATAGTCTCACCGTATAATCTGCACTTCCCGATACGATGAACTCTGAATCACTGGATATATTCACAGATGATACATAATGTGTGTGACCACTCATGGTCTTACAGGTACCTGTCTTGACGTCCCATAGTCTCACCGTATAATCTGCAGTTCCCGATACGATGAACTCTGAATCACTGGATATAGCCACAGCATATACATAACTAGTGTGACCACTCATGGTCTTACAGGTACCTGTCTTGACGTCCCATAGTCTCACCGTATAATCTGCACTTCCCGATACGATGAACTCTGAATCACTGGATATAGCCACAGCATATACATAACTAGTGTGACCACTCATGGTCTTACAGGTACCTGTCTTGACGTCCCATAGTCTCACCGTCTAATCTGCACTTCCCGATACGATGAACTCTGAATCACTGGATATAGCCACAGCATATACATAACTAGTGTGACCACTCATGGTCTTACAGGTACCTGTCTTGACGTCCCATAGTCTCACCGTATAATCTGCACTTCCCGATACGATGAACTCTGAATCACTGGATATAGCCACAGATGATACACAACTAGTGTGACCACTCATGGTCTTACAGGTACCTGTCTTGACGTCCCATAGTCTCACCGTATAATCTGCACTTCCCGATACGATGAACTCTGAATCACTGGATATAGCCACAGATGATACACAACTAGTGTGACCACTCATGGTCTTACAGGTACCTGTCTTGACGTCCCATAGTCTCACCGTATAATCTGCAGTTCCCGATACGATGAACTCTGAATCACTGGATATATTCACAGATGATACATAACTAGTGTGACCACTCATGGTCTTACAGGTACCTGTCTTGACGTCCCATAGTCTCACCGTATAATCTCCACTTCCCGATACGATGAACTCTGAATCACTGGATATATTCACAGATGATACATAACTAGTGTGACCACTCATGGTCTTACAGGTACCTGTCTTGACGTCCCATAGTCTCACCGTCTAATCTGCAGTTCCCGATACGATGAACTCTGAATCACTGGATATTGTCACAGATCATACATGAATAGTGTGACCACTCATGGTCTTACAGGTACCTGTCTTGACGTCCCATAGTCTCACCGTATAATCTGCAGTTCCCGATACGATGAACTCTGAATCACTGGATATAGCCACAGATAATACAGAATCAGTGATACCACTCATGGTCTTACAGGTACCTGTCTTGACGTCCCATAGTCTCACCGTATAATCTGCACTTCCCGATACGATGAACTCTGAATCACTGGATATATTCACAGATGATACATAATGTGTGTGACCACTCATGGTCTTACAGGTACCTGTCTTGACGTCCCATAGTCTCACCGTATAATCTGCAGTTCCCGATACGATGAACTCTGAATCACTGGATATAGCCACAGATAATACAGAATCAGTGATACCACTCATGGTCTTACAGGTACCTGTCTTGACGTCCCATAGTCTCACCGTATAATCTGCACTTCCCGATACGATGAACTCTGAATCACTGGATATATTCACAGATGATACATGAATAGTGTGTGACCACTCATGGTCTTACAGGTACCTGTCTTGACGTCCCATAGTCTCACCGTCTAATCTGCAGTTCCCGATACGATGAACTCTGAATCACTGGATATATTCACAGATGATACATAATGTGTGTGACCACTCATGGTCTTACAGGTACCTGTCTTGACGTCCCATAGTCTCACCGTATAATCATTACTTCCCGATACGATGAACTCTGAATCACTGGATATAGCCACAGCATATACATAACTAGTGTGACCACTCATGGTCTTACAGGTACCTGTCTTGACGTCCCATAGTCTCACCGTATAATCTCCACTTCCCGATACGATGAACTCTGAATCACTGGATATAGCCACAGATAATACATAATTAGTGTGACCACTCATGGTCTTAAAGGTACCTGTCTTTACGTTCCATAGTCTCACCGTCTTATCTCAACTTCCCGATACGATGAACTCTGAATCACTGGATATAGCCACAGCATATACATAACTAGTGTGACCACTCATGGTCTTACAGGTACCTGTCTTGACGTCCCATAGTCTCACCGTATAATCATTACTTCCCGATACGATGAACTCTGAATCACTGGATATTGTCACAGATCATACATGAATAGTGTGACCACTCATGGTCTTACAGGTACCTGTCTTGACGTCCCATAGTCTCACCGTATAATCTGCAGTTCCCGATACGATGAACTCTGAATCACTGGATATAGCCACAGATGATACATAACTAGTGTGTGACCACTCATGGTCTTACAGGTACCTGTCTTGACGTCCCATAGTCTCACCGTATAATCTGCACTTCCCGATACGATGAACTCTGAATCACTGGATATATTCACAGATGATACATAACTAGTGTGACCACTCATGGTCTTACAGGTACCTGTCTTGACGTCCCATAGTCTCACCGTATAATCTGCAGTTCCCGATACGATGAACTCTGAATCACTGGATATATTCACAGATGATACATAACTAGTGTGACCACTCATGGTCTTACAGGTACCTGTCTTGACGTCCCATAGTCTCACCGTATAATCTCCACTTCCCGATACGATGAACTCTGAATCACTGGATATATTCACAGATGATACATGAATAGTGTGACCACTCATGGTCTTACAGGTACCTGTCTTGACGTCCCATAGTCTCACCGTATAATCTGCACTTCCCGATACGATGAACTCTGAATCACTGGATATAGCCACAGCATATACATAACTAGTGTGACCACTCATGGTCTTACAGGTACCTGTCTTGACGTCCCATAGTCTCACCGTATAATCTCCACTTCCCGATACGATGAACTCTGAATCACTGGATATAGCCACAGATAATACATAATTAGTGTGACCACTCATGGTCTTAAAGGTACCTGTCTTTACGTTCCATAGTCTCACCGTCTTATCTCAACTTCCCGATACGATGAACTCTGAATCACTGGATATAGCCACAGCATATACATAACTAGTGTGACCACTCATGGTCTTACAGGTACCTGTCTTGACGTCCCATAGTCTCACCGTATAATCATTACTTCCCGATACGATGAACTCTGAATCACTGGATATATTCACAGATGATACATGAATAGTGTGACCACTCATGGTCTTACAGGTACCTGTCTTGACGTCCCATAGTCTCACCGTATAATCTGCAGTTCCCGATACGATGAACTCTGAATCACTGGATATAGCCACAGATGATACATAACTAGTGTGTGACCACTCATGGTCTTACAGGTACCTGTCTTGACGTCCCATAGTCTCACCGTATAATCTGCACTTCCCGATACGATGAACTCTGAATCACTGGATATAGCCACAGCATATACATAATGTGTGTGACCACTCATGGTCTTACAGGTACCTGTCTTGACGTCCCATAGTCTCACCGTATAATCTGCAGTTCCCGATACGATGAACTCTGAATCACTGGATATATTCACAGATGATACATAATTAGTGTGACCACTCATGGTCTTACAGGTACCTGTCTTGACGTCCCATAGTCTCACCGTATAATCATTACTTCCCGATACGATGAACTCTGAATCACTGGATATATTCACAGATGATACATGAATAGTGTGACCACTCATGGTCTTACAGGTACCTGTCTTGACGTCCCATAGTCTCACCGTATAATCTGCACTTCCCGATACGATGAACTCTGAATCACTGGATATATTCACAGATGATACATGAATAGTGTGACCACTCATGGTCTTACAGGTACCTGTCTTGACGTCCCATAGTCTCACCGTATAATCTGCACTTCCCGATACGATGAACTCTGAATCACTGGATATATTCACAGATGATACATAATGTGTGTGACCACTCATGGTCTTACAGGTACCTGTCTTGACGTCCCATAGTCTCACCGTATAATCTGCACTTCCCGATACGATGAACTCTGAATCACTGGATATATTCACAGATGATACATAACTAGTGTGACCACTCATGGTCTTACAGGTACCTGTCTTGACGTCCCATAGTCTCACCGTATAATCTGCAGTTCCCGATACGATGAACTCTGAATAACTGGATATAGCCACAGATGATACATAATGTGTGTGACCACTCATGGTCTTACAGGTACCTGTCTTGACGTCCCATAGTCTCACCGTATAATCATTACTTCCCGATACGATGAACTCTGAATCACTGGATATAGCCACAGCATATACATAACTAGTGTGACCACTCATGGTCTTACAGGTACCTGTCTTGACGTCCCATAGTCTCACCGTATAATCTCCACTTCCCGATACGATGAACTCTGAATCACTGGATATTGTCACAGATGATACATGAATAGTGTGACCACTCATGGTCTTACAGGTACCTGTCTTGACGTCCCATAGTCTCACCGTATAATCTGCACTTCCCGATACGATGAACTCTGAATCACTGGATATAGCCACAGATCATACACAACTAGTGTGACCACTCATGGTCTTACAGGTACCTGTCTTGACGTCCCATAGTCTCACCGTATAATCTCCACTTCCCGATACGATGAACTCTGAATCACTGGATATAGCCACAGCATATACATAACTAGTGTGACCACTCATGGTCTTACAGGTACCTGTCTTGACGTCCCATAGTCTCACCGTATAATCTGCACTTCCCGATACGATGAACTCTGAATCACTGGATATATTCACAGATGATACATAACTAGTGTGACCACTCATGGTCTTACAGGTACCTGTCTTGACGTCCCATAGTCTCACCGTATAATCTCCACTTCCCGATACGATGAACTCTGAATCACTGGATATATTCACAGATGATACATGAATAGTGTGACCACTCATGGTCTTACAGGTACCTGTCTTGACGTCCCATAGTCTCACCGTATAATCTGCACTTCCCGATACGATGAACTCTGAATCACTGGATATATTCACAGATGATACATGAATAGTGTGACCACTCATGGTCTTACAGGTACCTGTCTTGACGTCCCATAGTCTCACCGTATAATCTGCACTTCCCGATACGATGAACTCTGAATCACTGGATATAGCCACAGATGATACATAACTAGTGTGTGACCACTCATGGTCTTACAGGTACCTGTCTTGACGTCCCATAGTCTCACCGTCTAATCTGCACTTCCCGATACGATGAACTCTGAATCACTGGATATATTCACAGATGATACATAATGTGTGTGACCACTCATGGTCTTACAGGTACCTGTCTTGACGTCCCATAGTCTCACCGTATAATCTGCAGTTCCCGATACGATGAACTCTGAATCACTGGATATATTCACAGATGATACATAACTAGTGTGACCACTCATGGTCTTACAGGTACCTGTCTTGACGTCCCATAGTCTCACCGTATAATCTGCACTTCCCGATACGATGAACTCTGAATCACTGGATATATTCACAGATAATACATAACTAGTGTGACCACTCATGGTCTTACAGGTACCTGTCTTGACGTCTCATAGTCTCACCGTCTAATCTGCAGTTCCCGATACGATGAACTCTGAATCACTGGATATTGTCACAGATCATACATGAATAGTGTGACCACTCATGGTCTTACAGGTACCTGTCTTGACGTCCCATAGTCTCACCGTATAATCTGCACTTCCCGATACGATGAACTCTGAATCACTGGATATAGCCACAGATGATACACAACTAGTGTGACCACTCATGGTCTTACAGGTACCTGTCTTGACGTCCCATAGTCTCACCGTATAATCTCCACTTCCCGATACGATGAACTCTGAATCACTGGATATATTCACAGATGATACATGAATAGTGTGACCACTCATGGTCTTACAGGTACCTGTCTTGACGTCCCATAGTCTCACCGTATAATCTGCACTTCCCGATACGATGAACTCTGAATCACTGGATATATTCACAGATGATACATGAATAGTGTGACCACTCATGGTCTTACAGGTACCTGTCTTGACGTCCCATAGTCTCACCGTATAATCTGCAGTTCCCGATACGATGAACTCTGAATCACTGGATATATTCACAGATGATACATAACTAGTGTGACCACTCATGGTCTTACAGGTACCTGTCTTGACGTCCCATAGTCTCACCGTATAATCTCCACTTCCCGATACGATGAACTCTGAATCACTGGATATATTCACAGATGATACATGAATAGTGTGACCACTCATGGTCTTACAGGTACCTGTCTTGACGTCCCATAGTCTCACCGTATAATCTCCACTTCCCGATACGATGAACTCTGAATCACTGGATATAGCCACAGATGATACATAATGTGTGTGACCACTCATGGTCTTACAGGTACCTGTCTTGACGTCCCATAGTCTCACCGTCTAATCTGCACTTCCCGATACGATGAACTCTGAATCACTGGATATATTCACAGATGATACATAATGTGTGTGACCACTCATGGTCTTACAGGTACCTGTCTTGACGTCCCATAGTCTCACCGTATAATCTCCACTTCCCGATACGATGAACTCTGAATCACTGGATATATTCACAGATGATACATAACTAGTGTGACCACTCATGGTCTTACAGGTACCTGTCTTGACGTCCCATAGTCTCACCGTATAATCTGCAGTTCCCGATACGATGAACTCTGAATCACTGGATATATTCACAGATGATACATAACTAGTGTGACCACTCATGGTCTTACAGGTACCTGTCTTGACGTCCCATAGTCTCACCGTATAATCTCCACTTCCCGATACGATGAACTCTGAATCACTGGATATATTCACAGATGATACATGAATAGTGTGACCACTCATGGTCTTACAGGTACCTGTCTTGACGTCCCATAGTCTCACCGTCTAATCTGCACTTCCCGATACGATGAACTCTGAATCACTGGATATATTCACAGATGATACATAATGTGTGTGACCACTCATGGTCTTACAGGTACCTGTCTTGACGTCCCATAGTCTCACCGTATAATCTCCACTTCCCGATACGATGAACTCTGAATCACTGGATATATTCACAGATGATACATGAATAGTGTGACCACTCATGGTCTTACAGGTACCTGTCTTGACGTCCCATAGTCTCACCGTATAATCTGCACTTCCCGATACGATGAACTCTGAATCACTGGATATATTCACAGATGATACATAACTAGTGTGACCACTCATGGTCTTACAGGTACCTGTCTTGACGTCCCATAGTCTCACCGTATAATCTGCACTTCCCGATACGATGAACTCTGAATCACTGGATATAGCCACAGATGATACATAACTAGTGTGACCACTCATGGTCTTACAGGTACCTGTCTTGACGTCCCATAGTCTCACCGTATAATCTCCACTTCCCGATACGATGAACTCTGAATCACTGGATATATTCACAGATGATACATAACTAGTGTGACCACTCATGGTCTTACAGGTACCTGTCTTGACGTCCCATAGTCTCACCGTATAATCTGCACTTCCCGATACGATGAACTCTGAATCACTGGATATATTCACAGATGATACATAACTAGTGTGACCACTCATGGTCTTACAGGTACCTGTCTTGACGTCCCATAGTCTCACCGTATAATCATTACTTCCCGATACGATGAACTCTGAATCACTGGATATATTCACAGATGATACATGAATAGTGTGACCACTCATGGTCTTACAGGTACCTGTCTTGACGTCCCATAGTCTCACCGTATAATCTGCACTTCCCGATACGATGAACTCTGAATCACTGGATATAGCCACAGATGATACATGAATAGTGTGACCACTCATGGTCTTACAGGTACCTGTCTTGACGTCCCATAGTCTCACCGTATAATCTGCAGTTCCCGATACGATGAACTCTGAATCACTGGATATTGCCACAGATGATACATAACTAGTGTGACCACTCATGGTCTTACAGGTACCTGTCTTGACGTTCCATAGTCTCACCGTATAATCTGCACTTCCCGATACGATGAACTCTGAATCACTGGATATAGTCACAGATCATACATGAATAGTGTGACCACTCATGGTCTTACAGGTACCTGTCTTGACGTCCCATAGTCTCACCGTATAATCTGCAGTTCCCGATACGATGAACTCTGAATCACTGGATATAGCCACAGATGATACACAACTAGTGTGACCACTCATGGTCTTACAGGTACCTGTCTTGACGTCCCATAGTCTCACCGTATAATCATTACTTCCCGATACGATGAACTCTGAATCACTGGATATAGCCACAGATGATACACAACTAGTGTGACCACTCATGGTCTTACAGGTACCTGTCTTGACGTCCCATAGTCTCACCGTATAATCTGCACTTCCCGATACGATGAACTCTGAATCACTGGATATAACCAAAGATCATACACAACTAGTGTGACCACTCATGGTCTTACAGGTACCTGTCTTGACGTTCCATAGTCTCACCGTATAATCTGCAGTTCCCGATACGATGAACTCTGAATCACTGGATATATTCACAGATGATACATAATGTGTGTGACCACTCATGGTCTTACAGGTACCTGTCTTGACGTCCCATAGTCTCACCGTATAATCTGCACTTCCCGATACGATGAACTCTGAATCACTGGATATAGCCACAGATCATACACAACTAGTGTGACCACTCATGGTCTTACAGGTACCTGTCTTGACGTCCCATAGTCTCACCGTATAATCTGCAGTTCCCGATACGATGAACTCTGAATCACTGGATATATTCACAGATGATACATAACTAGTGTGACCACTCATGGTCTTACAGGTACCTGTCTTGACGTCCCATAGTCTCACCGTATAATCTGCACTTCCCGATACGATGAACTCTGAATCACTGGATATATTCACAGATAATACATAACTAGTGTGACCACTCATGGTCTTACAGGTACCTGTCTTGACGTCTCATAGTCTCACCGTCTAATCTGCAGTTCCCGATACGATGAACTCTGAATCACTGGATATTGTCACAGATCATACATGAATAGTGTGACCACTCATGGTCTTACAGGTACCTGTCTTGACGTCCCATAGTCTCACCGTATAATCTGCACTTCCCGATACGATGAACTCTGAATCACTGGATATAGCCACAGATGATACACAACTAGTGTGACCACTCATGGTCTTACAGGTACCTGTCTTGACGTCCCATAGTCTCACCGTATAATCTCCACTTCCCGATACGATGAACTCTGAATCACTGGATATATTCACAGATGATACATGAATAGTGTGACCACTCATGGTCTTACAGGTACCTGTCTTGACGTCCCATAGTCTCACCGTATAATCTGCACTTCCCGATACGATGAACTCTGAATCACTGGATATATTCACAGATGATACATGAATAGTGTGACCACTCATGGTCTTACAGGTACCTGTCTTGACGTCCCATAGTCTCACCGTATAATCTGCAGTTCCCGATACGATGAACTCTGAATCACTGGATATATTCACAGATGATACATAACTAGTGTGACCACTCATGGTCTTACAGGTACCTGTCTTGACGTCCCATAGTCTCACCGTATAATCTCCACTTCCCGATACGATGAACTCTGAATCACTGGATATATTCACAGATGATACATGAATAGTGTGACCACTCATGGTCTTACAGGTACCTGTCTTGACGTCCCATAGTCTCACCGTATAATCTCCACTTCCCGATACGATGAACTCTGAATCACTGGATATAGCCACAGATGATACATAATGTGTGTGACCACTCATGGTCTTACAGGTACCTGTCTTGACGTCCCATAGTCTCACCGTCTAATCTGCACTTCCCGATACGATGAACTCTGAATCACTGGATATATTCACAGATGATACATAATGTGTGTGACCACTCATGGTCTTACAGGTACCTGTCTTGACGTCCCATAGTCTCACCGTATAATCTCCACTTCCCGATACGATGAACTCTGAATCACTGGATATATTCACAGATGATACATAACTAGTGTGACCACTCATGGTCTTACAGGTACCTGTCTTGACGTCCCATAGTCTCACCGTATAATCTGCAGTTCCCGATACGATGAACTCTGAATCACTGGATATATTCACAGATGATACATAACTAGTGTGACCACTCATGGTCTTACAGGTACCTGTCTTGACGTCCCATAGTCTCACCGTATAATCTCCACTTCCCGATACGATGAACTCTGAATCACTGGATATATTCACAGATGATACATGAATAGTGTGACCACTCATGGTCTTACAGGTACCTGTCTTGACGTCCCATAGTCTCACCGTCTAATCTGCACTTCCCGATACGATGAACTCTGAATCACTGGATATATTCACAGATGATACATAATGTGTGTGACCACTCATGGTCTTACAGGTACCTGTCTTGACGTCCCATAGTCTCACCGTATAATCTCCACTTCCCGATACGATGAACTCTGAATCACTGGATATATTCACAGATGATACATGAATAGTGTGACCACTCATGGTCTTACAGGTACCTGTCTTGACGTCCCATAGTCTCACCGTATAATCTGCACTTCCCGATACGATGAACTCTGAATCACTGGATATATTCACAGATGATACATAACTAGTGTGACCACTCATGGTCTTACAGGTACCTGTCTTGACGTCCCATAGTCTCACCGTATAATCTGCACTTCCCGATACGATGAACTCTGAATCACTGGATATAGCCACAGATGATACATAACTAGTGTGACCACTCATGGTCTTACAGGTACCTGTCTTGACGTCCCATAGTCTCACCGTATAATCTCCACTTCCCGATACGATGAACTCTGAATCACTGGATATATTCACAGATGATACATAACTAGTGTGACCACTCATGGTCTTACAGGTACCTGTCTTGACGTCCCATAGTCTCACCGTATAATCTGCACTTCCCGATACGATGAACTCTGAATCACTGGATATATTCACAGATGATACATAACTAGTGTGACCACTCATGGTCTTACAGGTACCTGTCTTGACGTCCCATAGTCTCACCGTATAATCATTACTTCCCGATACGATGAACTCTGAATCACTGGATATATTCACAGATGATACATGAATAGTGTGACCACTCATGGTCTTACAGGTACCTGTCTTGACGTCCCATAGTCTCACCGTATAATCTGCACTTCCCGATACGATGAACTCTGAATCACTGGATATAGCCACAGATGATACATGAATAGTGTGACCACTCATGGTCTTACAGGTACCTGTCTTGACGTCCCATAGTCTCACCGTATAATCTGCAGTTCCCGATACGATGAACTCTGAATCACTGGATATTGCCACAGATGATACATAACTAGTGTGACCACTCATGGTCTTACAGGTACCTGTCTTGACGTTCCATAGTCTCACCGTATAATCTGCACTTCCCGATACGATGAACTCTGAATCACTGGATATAGTCACAGATCATACATGAATAGTGTGACCACTCATGGTCTTACAGGTACCTGTCTTGACGTCCCATAGTCTCACCGTATAATCTGCAGTTCCCGATACGATGAACTCTGAATCACTGGATATAGCCACAGATGATACACAACTAGTGTGACCACTCATGGTCTTACAGGTACCTGTCTTGACGTCCCATAGTCTCACCGTATAATCATTACTTCCCGATACGATGAACTCTGAATCACTGGATATAGCCACAGATGATACACAACTAGTGTGACCACTCATGGTCTTACAGGTACCTGTCTTGACGTCCCATAGTCTCACCGTATAATCTGCACTTCCCGATACGATGAACTCTGAATCACTGGATATAACCAAAGATCATACACAACTAGTGTGACCACTCATGGTCTTACAGGTACCTGTCTTGACGTTCCATAGTCTCACCGTATAATCTGCAGTTCCCGATACGATGAACTCTGAATCACTGGATATATTCACAGATGATACATAATGTGTGTGACCACTCATGGTCTTACAGGTACCTGTCTTGACGTCCCATAGTCTCACCGTATAATCTGCACTTCCCGATACGATGAACTCTGAATCACTGGATATAGCCACAGATCATACACAACTAGTGTGACCACTCATGGTCTTACAGGTACCTGTCTTGACGTCCCATAGTCTCACCGTAAAATCTGCAGTTCCCGATACGATGAACTCTGAATCACTGGATATAACCAGAGCATATACATAACCTGTGTGACCACTCATGGTCTTACAGGTACCTGTCTTGACGTCCCATAGTCTCACCGTATAATCATTACTTCCCGATACGATGAACTCTGAATCACTGGATATATTCACAGATGATACATGAATAGTGTGACCACTCATGGTCTTACAGGTACCTGTCTTGACGTCCCATAGTCTCACCGTATAATCTGCAGTTCCCGATACGATGAACTCTGAATCACTGGATATATTCACAGATGATACATAACTAGTGTGACCACTCATGGTCTTACAGGTACCTGTCTTGACGTCCCATAGTCTCACCGTATAATCTCCACTTCCCGATACGATGAACTCTGAATCACTGGATATATTCACAGATGATACATAACTAGTGTGACCACTCATGGTCTTACAGGTACCTGTCTTGACGTCCCATAGTCTCACCGTATAATCTCCACTTCCCGATACGATGAACTCTGAATCACTGGATATATTCACAGATGATACATGAATAGTGTGACCACTCATGGTCTTACAGGTACCTGTCTTGACGTCCCATAGTCTCACCGTATAATCTGCACTTCCCGATACGATGAACTCTGAATCACTGGATATAGCCACAGATGATACATAACTAGTGTGTGACCACTCATGGTCTTACAGGTACCTGTCTTGACGTCCCATAGTCTCACCGTCTAATCTGCACTTCCCGATACGATGAACTCTGAATCACTGGATATATTCACAGATGATACATAATGTGTGTGACCACTCATGGTCTTACAGGTACCTGTCTTGACGTCCCATAGTCTCACCGTATAATCTGCAGTTCCCGATACGATGAACTCTGAATCACTGGATATATTCACAGATGATACATAACTAGTGTGACCACTCATGGTCTTACAGGTACCTGTCTTGACGTCCCATAGTCTCACCGTATAATCATTACTTCCCGATACGATGAACTCTGAATCACTGGATATAGCCACAGCATATACATAACTAGTGTGACCACTCATGGTCTTACAGGTACCTGTCTTGACGTCCCATAGTCTCACCGTATAATCTCCACTTCCCGATACGATGAACTCTGAATCACTGGATATTGTCACAGATCATACATGAATAGTGTGACCACTCATGGTCTTACAGGTACCTGTCTTGACGTCCCATAGTCTCACCGTATAATCTGCAGTTCCCGATACGATGAACTCTGAATCACTGGATATAGCCACAGATAATACAGAATCAGTGATACCACTCATGGTCTTACAGGTACCTGTCTTGACGTCCCATAGTCTCACCGTATAATCTGCAGTTCCCGATACGATGAACTCTGAATCACTGGATATTGTCACAGATCATACATGAATAGTGTGACCACTCATGGTCTTACAGGTACCTGTCTTGACGTCCCATAGTCTCACCGTATAATCTGCACTTCCCGATACGATGAACTCTGAATCACTGGATATAGCCACAGATGATACACAACTAGTGTGACCACTCATGGTCTTACAGGTACCTGTCTTGACGTCCCATAGTCTCACCGTATAATCTGCACTTCCCGATACGATGAACTCTGAATCACTGGATATAGCCACAGCATATACATAACTAGTGTGACCACTCATGGTCTTACAGGTACCTGTCTTGACGTCCCATAGTCTCACCGTATAATCTGCAGTTCCCGATACGATGAACTCTGAATCACTGGATATATTCACAGATGATACATAACTAGTGTGACCACTCATGGTCTTACAGGTACCTGTCTTGACGTCCCATAGTCTCACCGTATAATCTCCACTTCCCGATACGATGAACTCTGAATCACTGGATATATTCACAGATGATACATGAATAGTGTGACCACTCATGGTCTTACAGGTACCTGTCTTGACGTCCCATAGTCTCACCGTATAATCTCCACTTCCCGATACGATGAACTCTGAATCACTGGATATAGCCACAGATGATACATAACTAGTGTGTGACCACTCATGGTCTTACAGGTACCTGTCTTGACGTCCCATAGTCTCACCGTCTAATCTGCACTTCCCGATACGATGAACTCTGAATCACTGGATATATTCACAGATGATACATAATGTGTGTGACCACTCATGGTCTTACAGGTACCTGTCTTGACGTCCCATAGTCTCACCGTATAATCTGCAGTTCCCGATACGATGAACTCTGAATCACTGGATATATTCACAGATGATACATAATGTGTGTGACCACTCATGGTCTTACAGGTACCTGTCTTGACGTCCCATAGTCTCACCGTATAATCTGCAGTTCCCGATACGATGAACTCTGAATCACTGGATATATTCACAGATGATACATAACTAGTGTGACCACTCATGGTCTTACAGGTACCTGTCTTGACGTCCCATAGTCTCACCGTATAATCTCCACTTCCCGATACGATGAACTCTGAATCACTGGATATATTCACAGATGATACATGAATAGTGTGACCACTCATGGTCTTACAGGTACCTGTCTTGACGTCCCATAGTCTCACCGTCTAATCTGCACTTCCCGATACGATGAACTCTGAATCACTGGATATATTCACAGATGATACATAATGTGTGTGACCACTCATTGTCTTACAGGTACCTGTCTTGACGTCCCATAGTCTCACCGTATAATCTCCACTTCCCGATACGATGAACTCTGAATCACTGGATATATTCACAGATGATACATAACTAGTGTGACCACTCATGGTCTTACAGGTACCTGTCTTGACGTCCCATAGTCTCACCGTCTAATCTGCACTTCCCGATACGATGAACTCTGAATCACTGGATATATTCACAGATGATACATAATGTGTGTGACCACTCATGGTCTTACAGGTACCTGTCTTGACGTCCCATAGTCTCACCGTATAATCTGCACTTCCCGATACGATGAACTCTGAATCACTGGATATAGCCACAGCATATACATAACTAGTGTGACCACTCATGGTCTTACAGGTACCTGTCTTGACGTCCCATAGTCTCACCGTATAATCTGCACTTCCCGATACGATGAACTCTGAATCACTGGATATAGCCACAGCATATACATAACTAGTGTGACCACTCATGGTCTTACAGGTACCTGTCTTGACGTCCCATAGTCTCACCGTATAATCTGCACTTCCCCGATACGATGAACTCTGAATCACTGGATATAGCCACAGCATATACATAACTAGTGTGACCACTCATGGTCCTTACAGGTACCTGTCTTGACGTCCCATAGTCTCACCGTATAATCTGCAGTTCCCGATACGATGAACTCTGAATCACTGGATATAGCCACAGATGATACACAACTAGTGTGACCACTCATGGTCTTACAGGTACCTGTCTTGACGTCCCATAGTCTCACCGTATAATCTCCACTTCCCGATACGATGAACTCTGAATCACTGGATATATTCACAGATGATACATGAATAGTGTGACCACTCATGGTCTTTACAGGTACCTGTCTTGACGTCCCATAGTCTCACCGTATAATCTGCACTTCCCGATACGATGAACTCTGAATCACTGGATATAGCCACAGATGATACATAACTAGTGTGTGACCACTCATGGTCTTACAGGTACCTGTCTTGACGTCCCATAGTCTCACCGTCTAATCTGCACTTCCCGATACGATGAAACTCTGAATCACTGGATATATTCAACAGATGATACATAATGTGTGTGACCACTCATGGTCTTACAGGTACCTGTCTTGACGTCCCATAGTCTCACCGTATAATCTCCACTTCCCGATACGATGAACTCTGAATCACTGGATATATTCACAGATGATACATAACTAGTGTGACCACTCATGGTCTTACAGGTACCTGTCTTGACGTCCCATAGTCTCACCGTATAATCTGCAGTTCCCGATACGATGACTCTGATCACTGGATATATTCACAGATGATACATAACTAGTGTGACCACTCATGGTCTTACAGGTACCTGTCTTGACGTCCCATAGTCTCACCGTATAATCTGCACTTCCCGATACGATGAACTCTGAATCACTGGATATTCACAGATGATACATAACTAGTGTGACCACTCATGGTCTTACAGGTACCTGTCTTGACGTCTCATAGTCTCACCGTCTAATCTGCAGTTCCCGATACGATGAACTCTGAATCACTGGATATTGTCACAGATCATACATGAATAGTGTGACCACTCATGGTCTTACAGGTACCTGTCTTGACGTCCCATAGTCTCACCGTATAATCTGCAGTTCCCGATACGATGAACTCTGAATCACTGGATATAGCCACAGATGATACACAACTAGTGTGACCACTCATGGTCTTACAGGTACCTGTCTTGACGTCCCATAGTCTCACCGTATAATCTGCACTTCCCGATACGATGAACTCTGAATCACTGGATATATTCACAGATGATACATAACTAGTGTGACCACTCATGGTCTTACAGGTACCTGTCTTGACGTCCCATAGTCTCACCGTATAATCTGCACTTCCCGATACGATGAACTCTGAATCACTGGATATATTCACAGATGATACATAACTAGTGTGACCACTCATGGTCTTACAGGTACCTGTCTTGACGTCCCATAGTCTCACCGTATAATCTCCACTTCCCGATACGATGAACTCTGAATCACTGGATATATTCACAGATGATACATAACTAGTGTGACCACTCATGGTCTTACAGGTACCTGTCTTGACGTCCCATAGTCTCACCGTATAATCTGCACTTCCCGATACGATGAACTCTGAATCACTGGATATATTCACAGATGATACATAACTAGTGTGACCACTCATGGTCTTACAGGTACCTGTCTTGACGTCCCATAGTCTCACCGTATAATCTGCACTTCCGATACGATGAACTCTGAATCACTGGATATATTCACAGATGATACACAACTAGTGTGACCACTCATGGTCTTACAGGTACCTGTCTTGACGTCCCATAGTCTCACCGTATAATCTGCACTTCCCGATACGATGAACTCTGAATCACTGGATATAGCCACAGCATATACATAACTAGTGTGACCACTCATGGTCTTACAGGTACCTGTCTTGACGTCCCATAGTCTCACCGTATAATCTGCAGTTCCCGATACGATGAACTCTGAATCACTGGATATATTCACAGATGATACATGAATAGTGTGACCACTCATGGTCTTACAGGTACCTGTCTTGACGTCCCATAGTCTCACCGTATAATCTGCACTTCCCGATACGATGAACTCTGAATCACTGGATATAGCCACAGATGATACATAACTAGTGTGTGACCACTCATGGTCTTACAGGTACCTGTCTTGACGTCCCATAGTCTCACCGTCTAATCTGCACTTCCCGATACGATGAACTCTGAATCACTGGATATATTCACAGATGATACATAATGTGTGTGACCACTCATGGTCTTACAGGTACCTGTCTTGACGTCCCATAGTCTCACCGTATAATCTGCAGTTCCCGATACGATGAACTCTGAATCACTGGATATATTCACAGATGATACATAACTAGTGTGACCACTCATGGTCTTACAGGTACCTGTCTTGACGTCCCATAGTCTCACCGTATAATCTGCACTTCCCGATACGATGAACTCTGAATCACTGGATATATTCACAGATGATACATAACTAGTGTGACCACTCATGGTCTTACAGGTACCTGTCTTGACGTCCCATAGTCTCACCGTATAATCTGCAGTTCCCGTTACGATGAACTCTGAATCACTGGATATATTCACAGATGATACATAACTAGTGTGACCACTCATGGTCTTACAGGTACCTGTCTTGACGTCCCATAGTCTCACCGTATAATCTGCACTTCCCGATACGATGAACTCTGAATCACTGGATATATTCACAGATGATACATAACTAGTGTGACCACTCATGGTCTTACAGGTACCTGTCTTGACGTCCCATAGTCTCACCGTATAATCTGCAGTTCCCGATACGATGACTCTGAATCACTGGATATATTCACAGATGATACATAACTAGTGTGACCACTCATGGTCTTACAGGTACCTGTCTTGACGTCCCATAGTCTCACCGTATAATCTGCACTTCCCGATCACGATGAACTCTGAATCACTGGATATATTCACAGATGATACATAACTAGTGTGACCACTCATGGTCTTACAGGTACCTGTCTTGACGTCCCATAGTCTCACCGTATAATCTCCACTTCCCGATACGATGAACTCTGAATCACTGGATATAGCCACAGAATATACATAACCTGTGTGAACACTCATGGTCTTTACAGGTACCTGTCTTGACGTCCCATAGTCTCACCGTATAATCGCACTTCCGATACGATGAACTCTGAAATCACTGGATATATTCACAGATGATACATAACTAGTGTGACCACTCATGGTCTTACAGGTACCTGTCTTGACGTCCCATAGTCTCTCACCGTCTAATCTGCACTTCCCGATACGATGAACTCTGAATCACTGGATATATATCCAGTGATTCAGAGTTCATCGTATCGGAAGTGCAGATTAGACGGTGAGACTATGGGACGTCAAGACAGGTACCTGTAAGACCATGAGTGGTCACACTAGTTATGTATCATCTGTGAATATATCCAGTGATTCAGAGTTCATCGTATCGGAAGTGCAGATTATACGGTGAGACTATGGGACGTCAAGACAGGTACCTGTAAGACCATGAGTGTTCACACAGGTTATGTATATTCTGTGCTATATCCAGTGTGATTCAGAGTTCATCGTATCGGGAAGTGGAGATTATACGGTGAGACTATGGGACGTCAAGACAGGTACCTGTAAGACCATGAGTGGTCACACTAGTTATGTATCATCTGTGAATATATCCAGTGATTCAGAGTTCATCGTATCGGGAAGTGCAGATTATACGGTGAGACTATGGACGTCAAGACAGGTACCTGTAAGACCATTGAGTGGTCACACTAGTTATGTATCATCTGTGAATATATCCAGTGATTCAGAGTTCATCGTATCGGGAACTGCAGATTATACGGTGAGACTATGGGACGTCAAGACAGGTACCTGTAAGACCATGAGTGGTCACACTAGTTATGTATCATCTGTGAATATATCCAGTGATTCAGAGTTCATCGTATCGGGAAGTGCAGATTATACGGTGAGACTGATGGGACGGTCAAGACAGGTACCTGTAAGACCATGAGTGGTCACACTAGTTATGTATCATCTGTGAATATATCCAGTGATTCAGAGTTCATCGTATCGGGAACTGCAGATTATACGGTGAGACTATGGGACGTCAAGACAGGTACCTGTAAGACCATGAGTGGTCACACTAGTTATGTATCATCTGTGAATATATCCAGTGATTCAGAGTTCATCGTATCGGGAAGTGCAGATTATACGGTGAGACTATGGGACGTCAAGACAGGTACCTGTAAGACCATGAGTGGTCACACTAGTTATGTATCATCTGTGAATATATCCAGTGATTCAGAGTTCATCGTATCGGGAACTGCAGATTATACGGTGAGACTATGGGACGTCAAGACAGGTACCTGTAAGACCATGAGTGGTCACACACATTATGTATCATCTGTGAATATATCCAGTGATTCAGAGTTCATCGTATCGGGAAGTGCAGATTAGACGGTGACGACTATGGACGTCAAGACAGGTACCTGTAAGACCATGAGTGGTCACACACTAGTTATGTATCATCTGTGGCTATATCCAGTGATTCAGAGTTCATCGTATCGGGAAGTGCAGATTATACGGTGAGACTATGGGACGTCAAGACAGGTACCTGTAAGACCATGAGTGGTCACACTATTCATGTATCATCTGTGAATATATCCAGTGATTCAGAGTTCATCGTATCGGGAACTGCAGATTATACGGTGAGACTATGGGACGTCAAGACAGGTACCTGTAAGACCATGAGTGGTCACACTAGTTATGTATATGCTGTGGCTATATCCAGTGATTCAGAGTTCATCGTATCGGGAAGTGCAGATTATACGGTGAGACTATGGGACGTCAAGACAGGTACCTGTAAGACCATGAGTGGTCACACTAGTTGTGTATCATCTGTGAATATATCCAGTGATTCAGAGTTCATCGTATCGGGAAGTGCAGATTATACGGTGAGACTATGGGACGTCAAGACAGGTACCTGTAAGACCATGAGTGGTCACACTAGTTATGTATCATCTGTGAATATATCCAGTGATTCAGAGTTCATCGTATCGGGAAGTGCAGATTATACGGTGAGACTATGGGACGTCAAGACAGGTACCTGTAAGACCATGAGTGGTCACACTAGTTATGTATCATCTGTGAATATATCCAGTGATTCAGAGTTCATCGTATCGGGAAGTGGAGATTATACGGTGAGACTATGGGACGTCAAGACAGGTACCTGTAAGACCATGAGTGGTCACACTAGTTATGTATCATCTGTGAATATATCCAGTGATTCAGAGTTCATCGTATCGGGAATGCAGATTATACGGTGAGACTATGGGACGTCAAGACAGGTACCTGTAAGACCATGAGTGGTCACACTAGTTATGTATCATCTGTGAATATATCCAGTGATTCAGAGTTCATCGTATCGGGAAGTGCAGATTATACGGTGAGACTATGGGACGTCAAGACAGGTACCGTAAGACCATGAGTGGTCACACTAGTTGTGTATCATCTGTGGCTATATCCAGTGATTCAGAGTTCATCGTATCGGGAACTGCAGATTATACGGTGAGACTATGGGACGTCAAGACAGGTACCTGTAAGACCATGAGTGGTCACACTATTCATGTATGATCTGTGACAATATCCAGTGATTCAGAGTTCATCGTATCGGGAACTGCAGATTAGACGGTGAGACTATGAGACGTCAAGACAGGTACCTGTAAGACCATGAGTGGTCACACTAGTTATGTATCATCTGTGAATATATCCAGTGATTCAGAGTTCATCGTATCGGGAAGTGCAGATTATACGGTGAGACTATGGGACGTCAAGACAGGTACCTGTAAGACCATGAGTGGTCACACTAGTTATGTATCATCTGTGAATATAGCCAGTGATTCAGAGTTCATCGTATCGGGAACTGCAGATTATACGGTGAGACTATGGGACGTCAAGACAGGTACCTGTAAGACCATGAGTGGTCACACTAGTTATGTATCATCTGTGAATATATCCAGTGATTCAGAGTTCATCGTATCGGGAAGTGGAAGATTATACGGTGAGACTATGGGACGTCAAGACAGGTACCTGTAAGACCATGAGTGGTCACACACATTATGTATCATCTGTGAATATATCCAGTGATTCAGAGTTCATCGTATCGGGAAGTGCAGATTAGACGGTGAGACTATGGACGTCAAGACAGGTACCTGTAAGACCATGAGTGGTCACACACTAGTTATGTATCATCTGTGGCTATATCCAGTGATTCAGAGTTCATCGTATCGGGAAGTGCAGATTATACGGTGAGACTATGGACGTCAAGACAGGTACCTGTAAGACCATGAGTGGTCACACTATTCATGTATCATCTGTGAATATATCCAGTGATTCAGAGTTCATCGTATCGGGAAGTGGAGATTATACGGTGAGACTATGGGACGTCAAGACAGGTACCTGTAAGACCATGAGTGGTCACACTAGTTGTGTATCATCTGTGGCTATATCCAGTGATTCAGAGTTCATCGTATCGGGAACTGCAGATTATACGGTGAGACTATGGACGTCAAGACAGGTACCTGTAAGACCATGAGTGGTCACACTAGTTATGTATATGCTGTGGCTATATCCAGTGATTCAGAGTTCATCGTATCGGGAAGTGCAGATTATACGGTGAGACTATGGGACGTCAAGACAGGTACCTGTAAGACCATGAGTGGTCACACTAGTTATGTATATGCTGTGGCTATATCCAGTGATTCAGAGTTCATCGTATCGGGAAGTGCAGATTATACGGTGAGACTATGGGACGTCAAGACAGGTACCTGTAAGACCATGAGTGGTCACACTAGTTATGTATATTGCTGTGGCTATATCCAGTGATTCAGAGTTTCATCGTATCGGGAAGTGCAGATTATACGGTGAGACTATGGACGTCAAGACAGGTACCTGTAAGACCATGAGTGGTCACACACATTATGTATCATCTGTGAATATACCAGTGATTCAGAGTTCATCGTATCGGGAAGTGCAGATTAGACGGTGAGGACTATGGGACGTCAAGACAGGTACCTGTAAGACCATGAGTGGTCACACTAGTTATGTATCATCTGTGAATATATCCAGTGATTCAGAGTTCATCGTATCGGGAAGTGGAGATTATACGGTGAGACTATGGACGTCAAGACAGGTACCTGTAAGACAATGAGTGGTCACACACATTATGTATCATCTGTGAATATAGTCCAGTGATTCAGAGTTCATCGTATCGGGAAGTGCAGATTAGACGGTGAGACTATGGGACGTCAAGACAGGTACCTGTAAGACCATGAGTGGTCACACTATTCATGTATCATCTGTGAATATATCCAGTGATTCAGAGTTCATCGTATCGGGAAGTGGAGATTATACGGTGAGACTATGGGACGTCAAGACAGGTACCTGTAAGACCATGAGTGGTCACACTAGTTATGTATCATCTGTGAATATATCCAGTGATTCAGAGTTCATCGTATCGGGAACTGCAGATTATACGGTGAGACTATGGGACGTCAAGACAGGTACCTGTAAGACCATGAGTGGTCACACACATTATGTAATCATCTGTGAATATATCCAGTGATTCAGAGTTCATCGTATCGGGAACTGCAGATTATACGGTGAGACTATGGGACGTCAAGACAGGTACCTGTAAGACCATGAGTGGTCACACACATTATGTATCATCTGTGAATATATCCAGTGATTCAGAGTTCATCGTATCGGGAAGTGCAGATTAGACGGTGAGACTATGGGACGTCAAGACAGGTACCTGTAAGACCATGAGTGGTCACACACTAGTTATGTATCATCTGTGGCTATATCCAGTGATTCAGAGTTCATCGTATCGGGAAGTGGAGATTATACGGTGAGACTATGGGACGTCAAGACAGGTACCTGTAAGACCATGAGTGGTCACACTATTCATGTATCATCTGTGAATATATCCAGTGATTCAGAGTTCATCGTATCGGGAAGTGGAGATTATACGGTGAGACTATGGGACGTCAAGACAGGTACCTGTAAGACCATGAGTGGTCACACTAGTTATGTATCATCTGTGAATATATCCAGTGATTCAGAGTTCATCGTATCGGGAACTGCAGATTATACGGTGAGACTATGGGACGTCAAGACAGGTACCTGTAAGACCATGAGTGGTCACACTAGTTATGTATATGCTAGTGGCTATATCCAGTGATTCAGAGTTCATCGTATCGGGAAGTGCAGATTATACGGTGAGACTATGGGACGTCAAGGACAGGTACCTGTAAGACCATGAGTGGTCACACTAGTTGTGTATCATCTGTGGCTATATCCAGTGATTCAGAGTTCATCGTATCGGGAAGTGCAGATTATACGGTGAGACTATGGGACGTCAAGACAGGTACCTGTAAGACCATGAGTGGTCACACTATTCATGTATGATCTGTGACAATATCCAGTGATTCAGAGTTCATCGTATCGGGAACTGCAGATTATACGGTGAGACTATGGGACGTCAAGACAGGTACCTGTAAGACCATGAGTGGTATCACTGATTCTGTATTATCTGTGGCTATATCCAGTGATTCAGAGTTCATCGTATCGGGAACTGCAGATTATACGGTGAGACTATGGGACGTCAAGACAGGTACCTGTAAGACCATGAGTGGTCACACTATTCATGTATGATCTGTGACAATATCCAGTGATTCAGAGTTCATCGTATCGGGAAGTGGAGATTATACGGTGAGACTATGGGACGTCAAGACAGGTACCTGTAAGACCATGAGTGGTCACACTAGTTATGTATATGCTGTGGCTATATCCAGTGATTCAGAGTTCATCGTATCGGGAAGTAATGATTATACGGTGAGACTATGGACGTCAAGACAGGTACCTGTAAGACCATGAGTGGTCACACTAGTTATGTATCATCTGTGAATATATCCAGTGATTCAGAGTTCATCGTATCGGGAACTGCAGATTATACGGTGAGACTATGGGACGTCAAGACAGGTACCTGTAAGACATGAGTGGTCACACACATTATGTATCATCTGTGAATATATCCAGTGATTCAGAGTTCATCGTATCGGGAAGTGCAGATTAGACGGTGAGACTATGGGACGTCAAGACAGGTACCTGTAAGACCATGAGTGGTCACACACTAGTTATGTATCATCTGTGGCTATATCCAGTGATTCAGAGTTCATCGTATCGGGAAGTGCAGATTATACGGTGAGACTATGGGACGTCAAGACAGGTACCTGTAAGACCATGAGTGGTCACACTATTCATGTATCATCTGTGAATATATCCAGTGATTCAGAGTTCATCGTATCGGAAGTGGAGATTATACGGTGAGGACTATGGGACGTCAAGACCAGGTACCTGTAAGACCATGAGTGGTCACACTAGTTATGTATCATCTGTGAATATATCCAGTGATTCAGAGTTCATCGTATCGGGAAGTGGAGATTATACGGTGAGACTATGGGACGTCAAGACAGGTACCTGTAAGACCATGAGTGGTCACACTAGTTATGTATCATCTGTGAATATATCCAGTGATTCAGAGTTCATCGTATCGGGAACTGCAGATTATACGGTGAAGACTATGGGACGTCAAGACAGGTACCTGTAAGACCATGAGTGGTCACACTATTCATGTATCATCTGTGAATATATCCAGTGATTCAGAGTTCATCGTATCGGGAAGTAATGATTATACGGTGAGACTATGGGACGTCAAGACAGGTACCTGTAAGACCATGAGTGGTCACACAGGTTATGTATATGCTCTGGTTATATCCAGTGATTCAGAGTTCATCGTATCGGGAACTGCAGATTTTACGGTGAGACTATGGGACGTCAAGACAGGTACCTGTAAGACCATGAGTGGTCACACTAGTTGTGTATGATCTGTGGCTATATCCAGTGATTCAGAGTTCATCGTATCGGGAAGTGCAGATTATACGGTGAGACTATGGGACGTCAAGACAGGTACCTGTAAGACCATGAGTGGTCACACACATTATGTATCATCTGTGAATATATCCAGTGATTCAGAGTTCATCGTATCGGGAACTGCAGATTATACGGTGAGACTATGGAACGTCAAGACAGGTACCTGTAAGACCATGAGTGGTCACACTAGTTGTGTATGATCTTTGGTTATATCCAGTGATTCAGAGTTCATCGTATCGGGAAGTGCAGATTATACGGTGAGACTATGGGACGTCAAGACAGGTACCTGTAAGACCATGAGTGGTCACACTAGTTGTGTATCATCTGTGGCTATATCCAGTGATTCAGAGTTCATCGTATCGGGAAGTAATGATTATACGGTGAGACTATGGGACGTCAAGACAGGTACCTGTAAGACCATGAGTGGTCACACTAGTTGTGTATCATCTGTGGCTATATCCAGTGATTCAGAGTTCATCGTATCGGGAACTGCAGATTATACGGTGAGACTATGGGACGTCAAGACAGGTACCTGTAAGACCATGAGTGGTCACACTATTCATGTATGATCTGTGACTATATCCAGTGATTCAGAGTTCATCGTATCGGGAAGTGCAGATTATACGGTGAGACTATGGAACGTCAAGACAGGTACCTGTAAGACCATGAGTGGTCACACTAGTTATGTATCATCTGTGGCAATATCCAGTGATTCAGAGTTCATCGTATCGGGAACTGCAGATTATACGGTGAGACTATGGGACGTCAAGACAGGTACCTGTAAGACCATGAGTGGTCACACTATTCATGTATCATCTGTGGCTATATCCAGTGATTCAGAGTTCATCGTATCGGGAAGTGCAGATTATACGGTGAGACTATGGGACGTCAAGACAGGTACCTGTAAGACCATGAGTGGTCACACTATTCATGTATCATCTGTGAATATATCCAGTGATTCAGAGTTCATCGTATCGGGAAGTAATGATTTATACGGTGAGACTATGGGACGTCAAGACAGGTACCTGTAAGACCATGAGTGGTCACACTAGTTATGTATCATCTGTGAATATATCCAGTGATTCAGAGTTCATCGTATCGGGAAGTGCAGATTATACGGTGAGACTATGGGACGTCAAGACAGGTACCTGTAAGACCATGAGTGGTCACACTAGTTATGTATCATCTGTGAATATATCCAGTGATTCAGAGTTCATCGTATCGGGAAGTGGAGATTATACGGTGAGACTATGGGACGTCAAGACAGGTACCTGTAAGACCATGAGTGGTCACACTAGTTATGTATCATCTGTGGCTATATCCAGTGATTCAGAGTTCATCGTATCGGGAAGTGCAGATTATACGGTGAGACTATGGGACGTCAAGACAGGTACCTGTAAGACCATGAGTGGTCACACTAGTTATGTATCATCTGTGAATATATCCAGTGATTCAGAGTTCATCGTATCGGGAAGTGCAGATTATACGGTGAGACTATGGGACGTCAAGACAGGTACCTGTAAGACCATGATGTGGTCACACTATTCATGTATCATCTGTGAATATATCCAGTGATTCAGAGTTCATCGTATCGGAAGTGGAGATTATACGGTGAGACTATGGGACGTCAAGACAGGTACCTGTAAGACCATGAGTGGTCACACACATTATGTATCATCTGTGAATATATCCAGTGATTCAGAGTTCATCGTATCGGGAAGTGCAGATTAGACGGTGAGACTATGGGACGTCAAGACAGGTACCTGTAAGACCATGAGTGGTCACACTATTCATGTATCATCTGTGAATATATCCAGTGATTCAGAGTTCATCGTATCGGGAAGTGGAGATTATACGGTGAGACTATGGGACGTCAAGACAGGTACCTGTAAGACCATGAGTGGTCACACTAGTTATGTATCATCTGTGAATATATCCAGTGATTCAGAGTTCATCGTATCGGGAACTGCAGATTATACGGTGAGACTATGGGACGTCAAGACAGGTACCTGTAAGACCATGAGTGGTCACACTAGTTATGTATCATCTGTGAATATATCCAGTGATTCAGAGTTCATCGTATCGGGAAGTGGAGATTATACGGTGAGACTATGGGACGTCAAGACAGGTACCTGTAAGACCATGAGTGGTCACACACATTATGTATCATCTGTGAATATATCCAGTGATTCAGAGTTCATCGTATCGGGAAGTGCAGATTAGACGGTGAGACTATGGGACGTCAAGGACAGGTACCTGTAAGACCATGAGTGGTCACACACATTATGTATCATCTGTGGCTATATCCAGTGATTCAGAGTTCATCGTATCGGGAAGTGGAGATTATACGGTGAGACTATGGGACGTCAAGACAGGTACCTGTAAGACCATGAGTGGTCACACTATTCATGTATCATCTGTGAATATATCCAGTGATTCAGAGTTCATCGTATCGGGAAGTGGAGATTATACGGTGAGACTATGGGACGTCAAGACAGGTACCTGTAAGACCATGAGTGGTCACACTAGTTATGTATCATCTGTGAATATATCCAGTGATTCAGAGTTCATCGTATCGGGAACTGCAGATTATACGGTGAGACTATGGGACGTCAAGACAGGTACCTGTAAGACCATGAGTGGTCACACTATTCATGTATCATCTGTGAATATATCCAGTGATTCAGAGTTCATCGTATCGGGAAGTGCAGATTATACGGTGAGACTATGGGACGTCAAGACAGGTACCTGTAAGACCATGAGTGGTCACACTATTCATGTATCATCTGTGAATATATCCAGTGATTCAGAGTTCATCGTATCGGGAAGTGGAGATTATACGGTGAGACTATGGGACGTCAAGACAGGTACCTGTAAGACCATGAGTGGTCACACTAGTTGTGTATCATCTGTGGCTATATCCAGTGATTCAGAGTTCATCGTATCGGGAAGTGCAGATTATACGGTGAGACTATGGGACGTCAAGACAGGTACCTGTAAGACCATGAGTGGTCACACTATTCATGTATGATCTGTGACAATATCCAGTGATTCAGAGTTCATCGTATCGGGAACTGCAGATTAGACGGTGAGACTATGAGACGTCAAGACAGGTACCTGTAAGACCATGAGTGGTCACACTAGTTATGTATTATCTGTGAATATATCCAGTGATTCAGAGTTCATCGTATCGGGAAGTGCAGATTATACGGTGAGACTATGGGACGTCAAGACAGGTACCTGTAAGACCATGAGTGGTCACACTAGTTATGTATCATCTGTGAATATATCCAGTGATTCAGAGTTCATCGTATCGGGAACTGCAGATTATACGGTGAGACTATGGGACGTCAAGACAGGTACCTGTAAGACCATGAGTGGTCACACTAGTTATGTATCATCTGTGAATATATCCAGTGATTCAGAGTTCATCGTATCGGGAAGTGCAGATTATACGGTGAGACTATGGGACGTCAAGACAGGTACCTGTAAGACCATGAGTGGTCACACACATTATGTATCATCTGTGAATATATCCAGTGATTCAGAGTTCATCGTATCGGGAACTGCAGATTATACGGTGAGACTATGGGACGTCAAGACAGGTACCTGTAAGACCATGAGTGGTCACACACATTATGTATCATCTGTGAATATATCCAGTGATTCAGAGTTCATCGTATCGGGAAGTGCAGATTATACGGTGAGACTATGGGACGTCAAGACAGGTACCTGTAAGACCATGAGTGGTCACACTAGTTATGTATCATCTGTGAATATATCCAGTGATTCAGAGTTCATCGTATCGGGAAGTGCAGATTATACGGTGAGACTATGGGACGTCAAGACAGGTACCTGTAAGACCATGAGTGGTCACACTAGTTATGTATATGCTGTGACTATATCCAGTGATTCAGAGTTCATCGTATCGGGAAGTGGAGATTATACGGTGAGACTATGGGACGTCAAGACAGGTACCTGTAAGACCATGAGTGGTCACACTAGTTATGTATCATCTGTGAATATATCCAGTGATTCAGAGTTCATCGTATCGGGAAGTGCAGATTATACGGTGAGACTATGGGACGTCAAGACAGGTACCTGTAAGACCATGAGTGGTCACACTAGTTGTGTATCATCTGTGGCTATATCCAGTGATTCAGAGTTCATCGTATCGGGAAGTAATGATTATACGGTGAGACTATGGGACGTCAAGACAGGTACCTGTAAGACCATGAGTGGTCACACTAGTTATGTATCATCTGTGAATATATCCAGTGATTCAGAGTTCATCGTATCGGGAAGTGCAGATTATACGGTGAGACTATGGGACGTCAAGACAGGTACCTGTAAGACCATGAGTGGTCACACACATTATGTATCATCTGTGAATATATCCAGTGATTCAGAGTTCATCGTATCGGGAAGTAATGATTATACGGTGAGACTATGGGACGTCAAGACAGGTACCTGTAAGACCATGAGTGGTCACACTATTCATGTATGATCTGTGACAATATCCAGTGATTCAGAGTTCATCGTATCGGGAAGTGCAGATTATACGGTGAGACTATGGGACGTCAAGACAGGTACCTGTAAGACCATGAGTGGTCACACACATTATGTATCATCTGTGAATATATCCAGTGATTCAGAGTTCATCGTATCGGGAAGTAATGATTATACGGTGAGACTATGGGACGTCAAGACAGGTACCTGTAAGACCATGAGTGGTCACTAGTTATGTATCATCTGTGCTATATCCAGTGATTCAGAGTTCATCGTATCGGGAAGTGCAGATTATACGGTGAGACTATGGGACGTCAAGACAGGTACCTGTAAGACCATGAGTGGTCACACTAGTTATGTATCATCTGTGAATATATCCAGTGATTCAGAGTTCATCGTATCGGGAAGTGCAGATTATACGGTGAGACTATGGGACGTCAAGACAGGTACCTGTAAGACCATGAGTGGTCACACTATTATGTATCATCTGTGAATATATCCAGTGATTCAGAGTTCATCGTATCGGGAAGTGCAGATTATACGGTGAGACTATGGGACGTCAAGACAGGTACTGTAAGACCATGAGTGGTCACACTATTATGTATCATCTGTGAATATATCCAGTGATTCAGAGTTCATCGTATCGGGAAGTGCAGATTAGACGGTGAGACTATGGACGTCAAGACAGGTACCTGTAAGACCATGAGTGGTCACACTAGTTATGTACATCTGTGAATATATCCAGTGATTCAGAGTTCATCGTATCGGGAACGTGCAGATTATACGGTGAGACTATGGGACGTCAAGACAGGTACCTGTAAGACCATGAGTGGTCACACTAGTTATGTATCATCTGTGAATATATCCAGTGATTCAGAGTTCATCGTATCGGGAAGTGGAGATTATACGGTGAGACTATGGGACGTCAAGACAGGTACCTGTAAGACCATGAGTGGTCACACACATTATGTATCATCTGTGAATATATCCAGTGATTCAGAGTTCATCGTATCGGGAAGTGGCAGATTAGACGGTGAGACTATGGGACGTCAAGACAGGTACCTGTAAGACCATGAGTGGTCACACAGTATGTATCAACTGTGT
>CAMPDV010003943.1:0-46585 GCA_946699065.1 Loxodes magnus
GAAGTAAAGTAAGAAAAGAAGATAGAATTTCAGTTTTTAGTAGTATGTTTTGAGAAGTAATAAGTATTTAGAAAAGTGAAGAAGTAAAGTAAGAAAAGAAGATAGAATTTCAGATTTAAGGAGTATGCTTGTAGATGAAAGTTAGCCTATGAAAAGTGAAGAAGTAAAGTAAGAAAAGAAGATAGAATTTCAGATTTAAGGAGTATGCTTTGAGAAGTAATAAGTATTTAGAAAAGTGAAGAAGTAAAGTAAGAAAAGAAGATAGAATTTCAGTTTTTAGTAGTATGTTTTGAGAAGTAATAAGTATTTAGAAAAGTGAAGAAGTAAAGTAAGAAAAGTAGATAGAATTTCAGTTTTTAGTAGTATGTTTTGAGAAGTAATAAGTATTTAGAAAAGTGAAGAAGTAAAGTAAGAAAAGAAGATAGAATTTCAGATTTAAGGAGTATGCTTGTAGATGAAAGTTAGCCTATGAAAAGTGAAGAAGTAAAGTAAGAAAAGAAGATAGAATTTCAGATTTAAGGAGTATGCTTGTAGATGAAAGTTAGCCTATGAAAAGTGAAGAAGTAAAGTAAGAAAAGAAGATAGAATTTCAGATTTAAGGAGTATGTTTTGAGAAGTAATAAGTATTTAGAAAAGTGAAGAAGTAAAGTAAGAAAAGAAAATAGAATTTCAGATTTAAGGAGTATGTTTTGAGAAGTAATAAGTATTTAGAAAAGTGAAGAAGTAAAGTAAGAAAAGAAGATAGAATTTCAGATTTAAGGAGTATGCTTGTAGATGAAAGTTAGCCTATGAAAAGTGAAGAAGTAAAGTAAGAAAAGAAGATAGAATTTCAGATTTAAGGAGTATGCTTTGAGAAGTAAAAAGTATTTAGAAAAGTGAAGAAGTAAAGTAAGAAAGAAGATAGAATTTCAGATTTAAGGAGTATGCTTTGAGAAGTAATAAGTATTTAGAAAAGTGAAGAAGTAAAGTAAGAAAAGAAGATAGAATTTCAGATTTAAGGAGTATGCTTTGAGAAGTAATAAGTATTTAGAAAAGTGAAGAAGTAAAGTAAGAAAAGAAGATAGAATTTCAGTTTTTAGTAGTATGTTTTGAGAAGTAATAAGTATTTAGAAAAGTGAAGAAGTAAAGTAAGAAAAGAAGATAGAATTTCAGATTTAAGGAGTATGCTTGTAGATGAAAGTTAGCCTATGAAAAGTGAAGAAGTAAAGTAAGAAAAGAAGATAGAATTTCAGATTTAAGGAGTATGCTTTGAGAAGTAAAAAGTATTTAGAAAAGTGAAGAAGTAAAGTAAGAAAAGAAGATAGAATTTCAGATTTAAGGAGTATGCTTTGAGAAGTAATAAGTATTTAGAAAAGTGAAGAAGTAAAGTAAGAAAAGAAGATAGAATTTCAGATTTAAGGAGTATGCTTGTAGATGAAAGTTAGCCTATGAAAAGTGAAGAAGTAAAGTAAGAAAAGAAGATAGAATTTCAGATTTAAGGAGTATGCTTTGAGAAGTAATAAGTATTTAGAAAAGTGAAGAAGTAAAGTAAGAAAAGAAGATAGAATTTCAGATTTAAGGAGTATGCTTTGAGAAGTAATAAGTATTTAGAAAAGTGAAGAAGTAAAGTAAGAAAAGAAGATAGAATTTCAGTTTTTAGTAGTATGTTTTGAGAAGTAATAAGTATTTAGAAAAGTGAAGAAGTAAAGTAAGAAAAGAAGATAGAATTTCAGATTTAAGGAGTATGTTTTGAGAAGTAATAAGAATTTAGAAAAGTGAAGAAGTAAAGTAAGAAAAGAAGATAGAATTTCACATTTAAGGAGTATGCTTTGAGAAGTAATAAGTATTTAGAAAAGTGAAGAAGTAAAGTAAGAAAAGAAGATAGAATTTCAGATTTAAGGAGTATGCTTGTAGATGAAAGTTAGCCTATGAAAAGTGAAGAAGTAAAGTAAGAAAAGAAGATAGAATTTCAGATTTAAGGAGTATGTTTTGAGAAGTAATAAGTATTTAGAAAAGTGAAGAAGTAAAGTAAGAAAAGAAAATAGAATTTCAGATTTAAGGAGTATGTTTTGAGAAGTAATAAGTATTTAGAAAAGTGAAGAAGTAAAGTAAGAAAAGAAGATAGAATTTCAGATTTAAGGAGTATGTTTTGAGAAGTAATAAGTATTTAGAAAAGTGAAGAAGTAAAGTAAGAAAAGAAGATAGAATTTCAGATTTAAGGAGTATGCTTGTAGATGAAAGTTAGCCTATGAAAAGTGAAGAAGTAAAGTAAGAAAAGAAGATAGAATTTCAGTTTTTAGTAGTATGCTTTGAGAAGTAATAAGTATTTAGAAAAGTGAAGAAGTAAAGTAAGAAAAGAAGATAGAATTTCAGATTTAAGGAGTATGCTTGTAGATGAAAGTTAGCCTATGAAAAGTGAAGAAGTAAAGTAAGAAAAGAAAATAGAATTTCAGATTTAAGGAGTATGCTTTGAGAAGTAATAAGTATTTAGAAAAGTGAAGAAGTAAAGTAAGAAAAGAAGATAGAATTTCAGATTTAAGGAGTATGTTTTGAGAAGTAATAAGTATTTAGAAAAGTGAAGAAGTAAAGTAAGAAAAGAAGATAGAATTTCAGATTTAAGGAGTATGTTTTGAGAAGTAATAAGTATTTAGAAAAGTGAAGAAGTAAAGTAAGAAAAGAAAATAGAATTTCAGATTTAAGGAGTATGTTTTGAGAAGTAATAAGTATTTAGAAAAGTGAAGAAGTAAAGTAAGAAAAGAAGATAGAATTTCAGATTTAAGGAGTATGCTTGTAGATGAAAGTTAGCCTATGAAAAGTGAAGAAGTAAAGTAAGAAAAGAAGATAGAATTTCAGATTTAAGGAGTATGCTTTGAGAAGTAATAAGTATTTAGAAAAGTGAAGAAGTAAAGTAAGAAAAGAAGATAGAATTTCAGATTTAAGGAGTATGTTTTGAGAAGTAATAAGTATTTAGAAAAGTGAAGAAGTAAAGTAAGAAAAGAAGATAGAATTTCAGTTTTTAGTAGTATGTTTTGAGAAGTAATAAGTATTTAGAAAAGTGAAGAAGTAAAGTAAGAAAAGAAGATAGAATTTCAGATTTAAGGAGTATGCTTGTAGATGAAAGTTAGCCTATGAAAAGTGAAGAAGTAAAGTAAGAAAAGAAGATAGAATTTCAGATTTAAGGAGTATGCTTTGAGAAGTAATAAGTATTTAGAAAAGTGAAGAAGTAAAGTAAGAAAAGAAGATAGAATTTCAGTTTTTAGTAGTATGTTTTGAGAAGTAATAAGTATTTAGAAAAGTGAAGAAGTAAAGTAAGAAAAGTAGATAGAATTTCAGTTTTTAGTAGTATGTTTTGAGAAGTAATAAGTATTTAGAAAAGTGAAGAAGTAAAGTAAGAAAAGAAGATAGAATTTCAGATTTAAGGAGTATGCTTGTAGATGAAAGTTAGCCTATGAAAAGTGAAGAAGTAAAGTAAGAAAAGAAGATAGAATTTCAGATTTAAGGAGTATGCTTTGAGAAGTAAAAAGTATTTAGAAAAGTGAAGAAGTAAAGTAAGAAAAGAAGATAGAATTTCAGATTTAAGGAGTATGTTTTGAGAAGTAATAAGTATTTAGAAAAGTGAAGAAGTAAAGTAAGAAAAGAAGATAGAATTTCAGATTTAAGGAGTATGCTTGTAGATGAAAGTTAGCCTATGAAAAGTGAAGAAGTAAAGTAAGAAAAGAAGATAGAATTTCAGATTTAAGGAGTATGCTTTGAGAAGTAAAAAGTATTTAGAAAAGTGAAGAAGTAAAGTAAGAAAAGAAGATAGAATTTCAGATTTAAGGAGTATGCTTTGAGAAGTAATAAGTATTTAGAAAAGTGAAGAAGTAAAGTAAGAAAAGAAAATAGAATTTCAGATTTAAGGAGTATGTTTTGAGAAGTAATAAGTATTTAGAAAAGTGAAGAAGTAAAGTAAGAAAAGAAGATAGAATTTCAGATTTAAGGAGTATGCTTGTAGATGAAAGTTAGCCTATGAAAAGTGAAGAAGTAAAGTAAGAAAAGAAGATAGAATTTCAGATTTAAGGAGTATGCTTTGAGAAGTAAAAAGTATTTAGAAAAGTGAAGAAGTAAAGTAAGAAAAGAAGATAGAATTTCAGATTTAAGGAGTATGCTTTGAGAAGTAATAAGTATTTAGAAAAGTGAAGAAGTAAAGTAAGAAAAGAAGATAGAATTTCAGATTTAAGGAGTATGCTTTGAGAAGTAATAAGTATTTAGAAAAGTGAAGAAGTAAAGTAAGAAAAGAAGATAGAATTTCAGTTTTTAGTAGTATGTTTTGAGAAGTAATAAGTATTTAGAAAAGTGAAGAAGTAAAGTAAGAAAAGAAGATAGAATTTCAGATTTAAGGAGTATGCTTGTAGATGAAAGTTAGCCTATGAAAAGTGAAGAAGTAAAGTAAGAAAAGAAGATAGAATTTCAGATTTAAGGAGTATGCTTTGAGAAGTAATAAGTATTTAGAAAAGTGAAGAAGTAAAGTAAGAAAAGAAGATAGAATTTCAGTTTTTAGTAGTATGTTTTGAGAAGTAATAAGTATTTAGAAAAGTGAAGAAGTAAAGTAAGAAAAGTAGATAGAATTTCAGTTTTTAGTAGTATGTTTTGAGAAGTAATAAGTATTTAGAAAAGTGAAGAAGTAAAGTAAGAAAAGAAAATAGAATTTCAGATTTAAGGAGTATGTTTTGAGAAGTAATAAGTATTTAGAAAAGTGAAGAAGTAAAGTAAGAAAAGAAGATAGAATTTCAGATTTAAGGAGTATGCTTGTAGATGAAAGTTAGCCTATGAAAAGTGAAGAAGTAAAGTAAGAAAAGAAGATAGAATTTCAGATTTAAGGAGTATGCTTTGAGAAGTAATAAGTATTTAGAAAAGTGAAGAAGTAAAGTAAGAAAAGAAGATAGAATTTCAGATTTAAGGAGTATGTTTTGAGAAGTAATAAGTATTTAGAAAAGTGAAGAAGTAAAGTAAGAAAAGAAGATAGAATTTCAGTTTTTAGTAGTATGTTTTGAGAAGTAATAAGTATTTAGAAAAGTGAAGAAGTAAAGTAAGAAAAGAAGATAGAATTTCAGATTTAAGGAGTATGCTTGTAGATGAAAGTTAGCCTATGAAAAGTGAAGAAGTAAAGTAAGAAAAGAAGATAGAATTTCAGATTTAAGGAGTATGCTTTGAGAAGTAATAAGTATTTAGAAAAGTGAAGAAGTAAAGTAAGAAAAGAAGATAGAATTTCAGTTTTTAGTAGTATGTTTTGAGAAGTAATAAGTATTTAGAAAAGTGAAGAAGTAAAGTAAGAAAAGTAGATAGAATTTCAGTTTTTAGTAGTATGTTTTGAGAAGTAATAAGTATTTAGAAAAGTGAAGAAGTAAAGTAAGAAAAGAAGATAGAATTTCAGATTTAAGGAGTATGCTTGTAGATGAAAGTTAGCCTATGAAAAGTGAAGAAGTAAAGTAAGAAAAGAAGATAGAATTTCAGATTTAAGGAGTATGCTTGTAGATGAAAGTTAGCCTATGAAAAGTGAAGAAGTAAAGTAAGAAAAGAAGATAGAATTTCAGATTTAAGGAGTATGTTTTGAGAAGTAATAAGTATTTAGAAAAGTGAAGAAGTAAAGTAAGAAAAGAAAATAGAATTTCAGATTTAAGGAGTATGTTTTGAGAAGTAATAAGTATTTAGAAAAGTGAAGAAGTAAAGTAAGAAAAGAAGATAGAATTTCAGATTTAAGGAGTATGCTTGTAGATGAAAGTTAGCCTATGAAAAGTGAAGAAGTAAAGTAAGAAAAGAAGATAGAATTTCAGATTTAAGGAGTATGCTTGTAGATGAAAGTTAGCCTATGAAAAGTGAAGAAGTAAAGTAAGAAAAGAAGATAGAATTTCAGATTTAAGGAGTATGCTTTGAGAAGTAATAAGTATTTAGAAAAGTGAAGAAGTAAAGTAAGAAAAGAAGATAGAATTTCAGATTTAAGGAGTATGCTTTGAGAAGTAATAAGTATTTAGAAAAGTGAAGAAGTAAAGTAAGAAAAGAAGATAGAATTTCAGTTTTTAGTAGTATGTTTTGAGAAGTAATAAGTATTTAGAAAAGTGAAGAAGTAAAGTAAGAAAAGAAGATAGAATTTCAGATTTAAGGAGTATGCTTGTAGATGAAAGTTAGCCTATGAAAAGTGAAGAAGTAAAGTAAGAAAAGAAGATAGAATTTCAGATTTAAGGAGTATGCTTTGAGAAGTAAAAAGTATTTAGAAAAGTGAAGAAGTAAAGTAAGAAAAGAAGATAGAATTTCAGATTTAAGGAGTATGCTTTGAGAAGTAATAAGTATTTAGAAAAGTGAAGAAGTAAAGTAAGAAAAGAAGATAGAATTTCAGATTTAAGGAGTATGCTTTGAGAAGTAATAAGTATTTAGAAAAGTGAAGAAGTAAAGTAAGAAAAGAAGATAGAATTTCAGTTTTTAGTAGTATGTTTTTGAGAAGTAATAAGTATTTAGAAAAGTGAAGAAGTAAAGTAAGAAAAGAAGATAGAATTTCAGATTTAAGGAGTATGCTTGTAGATGAAAGTTAGCCTATGAAAAGTGAAGAAGTAAAGTAAGAAAAGAAGATAGAATTTCAGATTTAAGGAGTATGCTTTGAGAAGTAATAAGTATTTAGAAAAGTGAAGAAGTAAAGTAAGAAAAGAAGATAGAATTTCAGTTTTTAGTAGTATGTTTTGAGAAGTAATAAGTATTTAGAAAAGTGAAGAAGTAAAGTAAGAAAAGTAGATAGAATTTCAGTTTTTAGTAGTATGTTTTGAGAAGTAATAAGTATTTAGAAAAGTGAAGAAGTAAAGTAAGAAAAGAAGATAGAATTTCAGATTTAAGGAGTATGCTTGTAGATGAAAGTTAGCCTATGAAAAGTGAAGAAGTAAAGTAAGAAAAGAAGATAGAATTTCAGATTTAAGGAGTATGCTTTGAGAAGTAATAAGTATTTAGAAAAGTGAAGAAGTAAAGTAAGAAAAGAAGATAGAATTTCAGATTTAAGGAGTATGTTTTGAGAAGTAATAAGTATTTAGAAAAGTGAAGAAGTAAAGTAAGAAAAGAAAATAGAATTTCAGATTTAAGGAGTATGTTTTGAGAAGTAATAAGTATTTAGAAAAGTGAAGAAGTAAAGTAAGAAAAGAAGATAGAATTTCAGATTTAAGGAGTATGCTTGTAGATGAAAGTTAGCCTATGAAAAGTGAAGAAGTAAAGTAAGAAAAGAAGATAGAATTTCAGATTTAAGGAGTATGCTTTGAGAAGTAAAAAGTATTTAGAAAAGTGAAGAAGTAAAGTAAGAAAAGAAGATAGAATTTCAGATTTAAGGAGTATGCTTTGAGAAGTAATAAGTATTTAGAAAAGTGAAGAAGTAAAGTAAGAAAAGAAGATAGAATTTCAGATTTAAGGAGTATGCTTGTAGATGAAAGTTAGCCTATGAAAAGTGAAGAAGTAAAGTAAGAAAAGAAGATAGAATTTCAGATTTAAGGAGTATGTTTTGAGAAGTAATAAGTATTTAGAAAAGTGAAGAAGTAAAGTAAGAAAAGAAGATAGAATTTCAGATTTAAGGAGTATGCTTTGAGAAGTAATAAGTATTTAGAAAAGTGAAGAAGTAAAGTAAGAAAAGAAGATAGAATTTCAGATTTAAGGAGTATGTTTTGAGAAGTAATAAGTATTTAGAAAAGTGAAGAAGTAAAGTAAGAAAAGAAGATAGAATTTCAGATTTAAGGAGTATGCTTGTAGATGAAAGTTAGCCTATGAAAAGTGAAGAAGTAAAGTAAGAAAAGAAGATAGAATTTCAGATTTAAGGAGTATGCTTTGAGAAGTAATAAGTATTTAGAAAAGTGAAGAAGTAAAGTAAGAAAAGAAGATAGAATTTCAGATTTAAGGAGTATGTTTTGAGAAGTAATAAGTATTTAGAAAAGTGAAGAAGTAAAGTAAGAAAAGAAGATAGAATTTCAGATTTAAGGAGTATGCTTTGAGAAGTAATAAGTATTTAGAAAAGTGAAGAAGTAAAGTAAGAAAAGAAGATAGAATTTCAGATTTAAGGAGTATGTTTTGAGAAGTAATAAGTATTTAGAAAAGTGAAGAAGTAAAGTAAGAAAAGAAAATAGAATTTCAGATTTAAGGAGTATGTTTTGAGAAGTAATAAGTATTTAGAAAAGTGAAGAAGTAAAGTAAGAAAAGAAGATAGAATTTCAGATTTAAGGAGTATGCTTGTAGATGAAAGTTAGCCTATGAAAAGTGAAGAAGTAAAGTAAGAAAAGAAGATAGAATTTCAGTTTTTATTAGTATGTTTTGAGAAGTAATAAGTATTTAGAAAAGTGAAAAAGTAAAGTAAGAAAAGAAGATAGAATTTCAGTTTTTAGTAGTATGTTTTGAGAAGTAATAAGTATTTAGAAAAGTGAAGAAGTAAAGTAAGAAAAGAAGATAGAATTTCAGTTTTTAGTAGTATGTTTTGAGAAGTAATAAGTATTTAGAAAAGTGAAGAAGTAAAGTAAGAAAAGTAGATAGAATTTCAGTTTTTAGTAGTATGTTTTGAGAAGTAATAAGTATTTAGAAAAGTGAAGAAGTAAAGTAAGAAAAGAAGATAGAATTTCAGATTTAAGGAGTATGCTTGTAGATGAAAGTTAGCCTATGAAAAGTGAAGAAGTAAAGTAAGAAAAGAAGATAGAATTTCAGATTTAAGGAGTATGTTTTTGAGAAGTAATAAGTATTTAGAAAAGTGAAGAAGTAAAGTAAGAAAAGAAGATAGAATTTCAGATTTAAGGAGTATGTTTTGAGAAGTAATAAGTATTTAGAAAAGTGAAGAAGTAAAGTAAGAAAAGAAGATAGAATTTCAGATTTAAGGAGTATGTTTTGAGAAGTAATAAGTATTTAGAAAAGTGAAGAAGTAAAGTAAGAAAAGAAGATAGAATTTCAGATTTAAGGAGTATGTTTTGAGAAGTAATAAGTATTTAGAAAAGTGAAGAAGTAAAGTAAGAAAGAAGATAGAATTTCAGTTTTTAGTAGTATGTTTTGAGAAGTAATAAGTATTTAGAAAAGTGAAGAAGTAAAGTAAGAAAAGAAGATAGAATTTCAGATTTAAGGAGTATGTTTTGAGAAGTAATAAGTATTTAGAAAAGTGAAGAAGTAAAGTAAGAAAAGAAGATAGAATTTCAGATTTAAGGAGTATGTTTTGAGAAGTAATAAGTATTTAGAAAAGTGAAGAAGTAAAGTAAGAAAAGAAGATAGAATTTCAGATTTAAGGAGTATGCTTGTAGATGAAAGTTAGCCTATGAAAAGTGAAGAAGTAAAGTAAGAAAAGAAGATAGAATTTCAGATTTAAGGAGTATGCTTGTAGATGAAAGTTAGCCTATGAAAAGTGAAGAAGTAAAGTAAGAAAAGAAGATAGAATTTCAGATTTAAGGAGTATGCTTGTAGATGAAAGTTAGCCTATGAAAAGTGAAGAAGTAAAGTAAGAAAAGAAGATAGAATTTCAGATTTAAGGAGTATGCTTTGAGAAGTAATAAGTATTTAGAAAAGTGAAGAAGTAAAGTAAGAAAAGAAGATAGAATTTCAGTTTTTAGTAGTATGTTTTGAGAAGTAATAAGTATTTAGAAAAGTGAAGAAGTAAAGTAAGAAAAGAAGATAGAATTTCAGATTTAAGGAGTATGCTTGTAGATGAAAGTTAGCCTATGAAAAGTGAAGAAGTAAAGTAAGAAAAGAAGATAGAATTTCAGATTTAAGGAGTATGCTTTGAGAAGTAATAAGTATTTAGAAAAGTGAAGAAGTAAAGTAAGAAAAGAAGATAGAATTTCAGTTTTTAGTAGTATGTTTTGAGAAGTAATAAGTATTTAGAAAAGTGAAGAAGTAAAGTAAGAAAAGTAGATAGAATTTCAGTTTTTAGTAGTATGTTTTGAGAAGTAATAAGTATTTAGAAAAGTGAAGAAGTAAAGTAAGAAAAGAAGATAGAATTTCAGATTTAAGGAGTATGCTTGTAGATGAAAGTTAGCCTATGAAAAGTGAAGAAGTAAAGTAAGAAAAGAAGATAGAATTTCAGATTTAAGGAGTATGCTTTGAGAAGTAATAAGTATTTAGAAAAGTGAAGAAGTAAAGTAAGAAAAGAAGATAGAATTTCAGATTTAAGGAGTATGTTTTGAGAAGTAATAAGTATTTAGAAAAGTGAAGAAGTAAAGTAAGAAAAGAAAATAGAATTTCAGATTTAAGGAGTATGTTTTGAGAAGTAATAAGTATTTAGAAAAGTGAAGAAGTAAAGTAAGAAAAGAAGATAGAATTTCAGATTTAAGGAGTATGCTTGTAGATGAAAGTTAGCCTATGAAAAGTGAAGAAGTAAAGTAAGAAAAGAAGATAGAGGTTCAGATTTAAGGAGTATGAGAAGTAAAAAGTATTTAGAAAAGTTAAGAAGTAAAGTAAGAAAAGAAGATAGAATTTCAGATTTAAGGAGTATGTTTTGAGAAGTAATAAGTATTTAGAAAAGTGAAGAAGTAAAGTAAGAAAAGAAGATAGAATTTCAGATTTAAGGAGTATGCTTTGAGAAGTAATAAGTATTTAGAAAAGTGAAGAAGTAAAGTAAGAAAAGAAGATAGAATTTCAGATTTAAGGAGTATGCTTTGAGAAGTAATAAGTATTTAGAAAAGTGAAGAAGTAAAGTAAGAAAAGAAGATAGAATTTCAGATTTAAGGAGTATGCTTTGAGAAGTAATAAGTATTTAGAAAAGTGAAGAAGTAAAGTAAGAAAAGAAGATAGAATTTCAGATTTAAGGAGTATGTTTTGAGAAGTAATAAGTATTTAGAAAAGTGAAGAAGTAAAGTAAGAAAAGAAGATAGAATTTCAGATTTAAGGAGTATGCTTGTAGATGAAAGTTAGCCTATGAAAAGTGAAGAAGTAAAGTAAGAAAAGAAGATAGAATTTCAGATTTAAGGAGTATGCTTTGAGAAGTAATAAGTATTTAGAAAAGTGAAGAAGTAAAGTAAGAAAAGAAGATAGAATTTCAGATTTAAGGAGTATGTTTTGAGAAGTAATAAGTATTTAGAAAAGTGAAGAAGTAAAGTAAGAAAAGAAAATAGAATTTCAGATTTAAGGAGTATGTTTTGAGAAGTAATAAGTATTTAGAAAAGTGAAGAAGTAAAGTAAGAAAAGAAGATAGAATTTCAGATTTAAGGAGTATGTTTTGAGAAGTAATAAGTATTTAGAAAAGTGAAGAAGTAAAGTAAGAAAAGAAAATAGAATTTCAGATTTAAGGAGTATGTTTTGAGAAGTAATAAGTATTTAGAAAAGTGAAGAAGTAAAGTAAGAAAAGAAGATAGAATTTCAGATTTAAGGAGTATGCTTGTAGATGAAAGTTAGCCTATGAAAAGTGAAGAAGTAAAGTAAGAAAAGAAGATAGAATTTCAGTTTTTATTAGTATGTTTTGAGAAGTAATAAGTATTTAGAAAAGTGAAAAAGTAAAGTAAGAAAAGAAGATAGAATTTCAGTTTTTAGTAGTATGTTTTGAGAAGTAATAAGTATTTAGAAAAGTGAAGAAGTAAAGTAAGAAAAGAAGATAGAATTTCAAGTAGTATGTTTTGAGAAGTAATAAGTATTTAGAAAAGTGAAGAAGTAAAGTAAGAAAAGTAGATAGAATTTCAGTTTTTTAGTATGTTTTGAGAAGTAATAAGTATTTAGAAAAGTGAAGAAGTAAAGTAAGAAAAGAAGATAGAATTTCAGATTTAAGGAGTATGCTTGTAGATGAAAGTTAGCCTATGAAAAGTGAAGAAGTAAAGTAAGAAAAGAAGATAGAATTTCAGATTTAAGGAGTATGTTTTGAGAAGTAATAAGTATTTAGAAAAGTGAAGAAGTAAAGTAAGAAAAGAAGATAGAATTTCAGATTTAAGGAGTATGTTTTGAGAAGTTAGTATTTAGAAAAGTGAAGAAGTAAAGTAAGAAAAGAAGATAGAATTTCAGATTTAAGGAGTATGTTTTGAGAAGTAATAAGTATTTAGAAAAGTGAAGAAGTAAAGTAAGAAAAGAAGATAGAATTTCAGATTTAAGGAGTATGCTTGTAGATGAAAGTTAGCCTATGAAAAGTGAAGAAGTAAAGTAAGAAAAGAAGATAGAATTTCAGATTTAAGGAGTATGCTTTGAGAAGTAATAAGTATTTAGAAAAGTGAAGAAGTAAAGTAAGAAAAGAAGATAGAATTTCAGATTTAAGGAGTATGTTTTGAGAAGTAATAAGTATTTAGAAAAGTGAAGAAGTAAAGTAAGAAAAGAAGATAGAATTTCAGATTTAAGGAGTATGTTTTGAGAAGTAATAAGTATTTAGAAAAGTGAAGAAGTAAAGTAAGAAAAGAAGATAGAATTTCAGATTTAAGGAGTATGCTTGTAGATTAAAGTTAGCCTATGAAAAGTGAAGAAGTAAAGTAAGAAAAGAAGATAGAATTTCAGATTTAAGGAGTATGCTTTGAGAAGTAATAAGTATTTAGAAAAGTGAAGAAGTAAAGTAAGAAAAGAAAATAGAATTTCAGATTTAAGGAGTATGTTTTGAGAAGTAATAAGAATTTAGAAAAGTGAAGAAGTAAAGTAAGAAAAGAAGATAGAATTTCAGATTTAAGGAGTATGCTTTGAGAAGTAATAAGAATTTAGAAAAGTGAAGAAGTAAAGTAAGAAAAGAAGATAGAATTTCAGATTTAAGGAGTATGCTTGTAGATGAAAGTTAGCCTATGAAAAGTGAAGAAGTAAAGTAAGAAAAGAAGATAGAATTTCAGATTTAAGGAGTATGCTTTGAGAAGTAATAAGTATTTAGAAAAGTGAAGAAGTAAAGTAAGAAAAGAAGATAGAATTTCAGATTTAAGGAGTATGTTTTGAGAAGTAATAAGTATTTAGAAAAGTGAAGAAGTAAAGTAAGAAAAGAAGATAGAATTTCAGATTTAAGGAGTATGCTTTGAGAAGTAATAAGTATTTAGAAAAGTGAAGAAGTAAAGTAAGAAAAGAAGATAGAATTTCAGATTTAAGGAGTATGCTTGTAGATGAAAGTTAGCCTATGAAAAGTGAAGAAGTAAAGTAAGAAAAGAAGATAGAATTTCAGATTTAAGGAGTATGCTTTGAGAAGTAATAAGTATTTAGAAAAGTGAAGAAGTAAAGTAAGAAAAGAAGATAGAATTTCAGATTTAAGGAGTATGCTTGTAGATGAAAGTTAGCCTATGAAAAGTGAAGAAGTAAAGTAAGAAAAGAAGATAGAATTTCAGATTTAAGGAGTATGCTTTGAGAAGTAATAAGTATTTAGAAAAGTGAAGAAGTAAAGTAAGAAAAGAAGATAGAATTTCAGATTTAAGGAGTATGCTTTGAGAAGTAATAAGTATTTAGAAAAGTGAAGAAGTAAAGTAAGAAAAGAAGATAGAATTTCAGATTTAAGGAGTATGCTTGTAGATGAAAGTTAGCCTATGAAAAGTGAAGAAGTAAAGTAAGAAAAGAAGATAGAATTTCAGATTTAAGGAGTATGCTTTGAGAAGTAATAAGTATTTAGAAAAGTGAAGAAGTAAAGTAAGAAAAGAAGATAGAATTTCAGATTTAAGGAGTATGCTTTGAGAAGTAATAAGTATTTAGAAAAGTGAAGAAGTAAAGTAAGAAAAGAAGATAGAATTTCAGATTTAAGGAGTATGCTTGTAGATGAAAGTTAGCCTATGAAAAGACAAGAAGTAAAGTAAGAAAAGAAAATAGAATTTCAGATTTAAGGAGTATGTTTAAGAAGTAATAAGTATTTAGAAAAGTGAAGAAGTAAAGTAAGAAAAGAAGATAGAATTTCAGATTTAAGGAGTATGCTTTGAGAAGTAATAAGTATTTAGAAAAGTGAAGAAGTAAAGTAAGAAAAGAAGATAGAATTTCAGATTTAAGGAGTATGCTTGTAGATGAAAGTTAGCCTATGAAAAGTGAAGAAGTAAAGTAAGAAAAGTAGATAGAATTTCAGTTTTTAGTAGTATGTTTTGAGAAGTAATAAGTATTTAGAAAAGTGAAGAAGTAAAGTAAGAAAAGAAGATAGAATTTCAGATTTAAGGAGTATGTTTTGAGAAGTAATAAGTATTTAGAAAAGTGAAGAAGTAAAGGAAGAAAAGAAGATAGAATTTCAGATTTAAGGAGTATGCTTTGAGAAGTAATAAGTATTTAGAAAAGTGAAGAAGTAAAGTAAGAAAAGAAGATAGAATTTCAGATTTAAGGAGTATGTTTTGAGAAGTAATAAGTATTTAGAAAAGTGAAGAAGTAAAGTAAGAAAAGAAGATAGAATTTCAGATTTAAGGAGTATGCTTTGAGAAGTTATAAGTATTTAGAAAAGTGAAGAAGTAAAGTAAGAAAAGAAGATAGAATTTCAGATTTAAGGAGTATGTTTTGAGAAGTAATAAGTATTTAGAAAAGTGAAGAAGTAAAGTAAGAAAAGAAGATAGAATTTCAGATTTAAGGAGTATGTTTTGAGAAGTAATAAGAATTTAGAAAAGTGAAGAAGTAAAGTAAGAAAAGAAGATAGAATTTCAGATTTAAGGAGTATGCTTGTAGATGAAAGTTAGCCTATGAAAAGTGAAGAAGTAAAGTAAGAAAAGAAGATAGAATTTCAGATTTAAGGAGTATGCTTGTAGATGAAAGTTAGCCTATGAAAAGTGAAGAAGTAAAGTAAGAAAAGAAGATAGAATTTCAGATTTAAGGAGTATGCTTTGAGAAGTAATAAGTATTTAGAAAAGTGAAGAAGTAAAGTAAGAAAAGAAGATAGAATTTCAGATTTAAGGAGTATGCTTGTAGATGAAAGTTAGCCTATGAAAAGTGAAGAAGTAAAGTAAGAAAAGAAGATAGAATTTCAGATTTAAGGAGTATGTTTTGAGAAGTAATAAGTATTTAGAAAAGTGAAGAAGTAAAGTAAGAAAAGAAAATAGAATTTCAGATTTAAGGAGTATGTTTTGAGAAGTAATAAGTATTTAGAAAAGTGAAGAAGTAAAGTAAGAAAAGAAGATAGAATTTCACATTTAAGGAGTATGCTTTGAGAAGTAATAAGTATTTAGAAAAGTGAAGAAGTAAAGTAAGAAAAGAAGATAGAATTTCAGATTTAAGGAGTATGCTTGTAGATGAAAGTTAGCCTATGAAAAGTGAAGAAGTAAAGTAAGAAAAGAAGATAGAATTTCAGATTTAAGGAGTATGTTTAGATGAAAGTTAGCCTATGAAAAGTGAAGAAGTAAAGTAAGAAAAGAAAATAGAATTTCAGATTTAAGGAGTATGTTTTGAGAAGTAATAAGTATTTAGAAAAGTGAAGAAGTAAAGTAAGAAAAGAAGATAGAATTTCAGATTTAAGGAGTATGCTTGTAGATGAAAGTTAGCCTATGAAAAGTGAAGAAGTAAAGTAAGAAAAGAAGATAGAATTTCAGATTTAAGGAGTATGTTTTGAGAAGTAATAAGTATTTAGAAAAGTGAAGAAGTAAAGTAAGAAAAGAAGATAGAATTTCAGATTTAAGGAGTATGCTTTGAGAAGTAATAAGTATTTAGAAAAGTGAAGAAGTAAAGTAAGAAAAGAAGATAGAATTTCAGATTTAAGGAGTATGCTTGTAGATGAAAGTTAGCCTATGAAAAGTGAAGAAGTAAAGTAAGAAAAGAAGATAGAATTTCAGATTTAAGGAGTATGCTTTGAGAAGTAATAAGTATTTAGAAAAGTGAAGAAGTAAAGTAAGAAAAGAAGATAGAATTTCAGTTTTTAGTAGTATGTTTTGAGAAGTAATAAGTATTTAGAAAAGTGAAGAAGTAAAGTAAGAAAAGAAGATAGAATTTCAGATTTAAGGAGTATGCTTGTAGATGAAAGTTAGCCTATGAAAAGTGAAGAAGTAAAGTAAGAAAAGAAGATAGAATTTCAGATTTAAGGAGTATGCTTTGAGAAGTAATAAGTATTTAGAAAAGTGAAGAAGTAAAGTAAGAAAAGAAGATAGAATTTCAGTTTTTAGTAGTATGTTTTGAGAAGTAATAAGTATTTAGAAAAGTGAAGAAGTAAAGTAAGAAAAGTAGATAGAATTTCAGTTTTTAGTAGTATGTTTTGAGAAGTAATAAGTATTTAGAAAAGTGAAGAAGTAAAGTAAGAAAAGAAGATAGAATTTCAGATTTAAGGAGTATGTTTTGAGAAGTAATAAGTATTTAGAAAAGTGAAGAAGTAAAGTAAGAAAAGAAGATAGAATTTCAGATTTAAGGAGTATGTTTTGAGAAGTAATAAGTATTTAGAAAAGTGAAGAAGTAAAGTAAGAAAAGAAGATAGAGTTTCAGATTTAAGGAGTATGCTTTGAGAAGTAATAAGTATTTAGAAAAGTGAAGAAGTAAAGTAAGAAAAGAAGATAGAATTTCAGATTTAAGGAGTATGCTTTGAGAAGTAATAAGTATTTAGAAAAGTGAAGAAGTAAAGTAAGAAAAGAAGATAGAATTTCAGATTTAAGGAGTATGCTTTGAGAAGTAATAAGTATTTAGAAAAGTGAAGAAGTAAAGTAAGAAAAGAAGATAGAATTTCAGATTTAAGGAGTATGTTTTGAGAAGTAATAAGTATTTAGAAAAGTGAAGAAGTAAAGTAAGAAAAGAAGATAGAATTTCAGATTTAAGGAGTATGCTTTGAGAAGTAATAAGTATTTAGAAAAGTGAAGAAGTAAAGTAAGAAAAGAAGATAGAATTTCAGATTTAAGGAGTATGTTTTGAGAAGTAATAAGTATTTAGAAAAGTGAAGAAGTAAAGTAAGAAAAGAAGATAGAATTTCAGATTTAAGGAGTATGTTTTGAGAAGTAATAAGTATTTAGAAAAGTGAAGAAGTAAAGTAAGAAAAGAAGATAGAATTTCAGATTTAAGGAGTATGCTTGTAGATGAAAGTTAGCCTATGAAAAGTGAAGAAGTAAAGTAAGAAAAGAAGATAGAATTTCAGTTTTTAGTAGTATGTTTTGAGAAGTAATAAGTATTTAGAAAAGTGAAGAAGTAAAGTAAGAAAAGAAGATAGAATTTCAGATTTAAGGAGTATGCTTGTAGATGAAAGTTAGCCTATGAAAAGTGAAGAAGTAAAGTAAGAAAAGAAGATAGAATTTCAGATTTAAGGAGTATGCTTTGAGAAGTAATAAGTATTTAGAAAAGTGAAGAAGTAAAGTAAGAAAAGAAGATAGAATTTCAGATTTAAGGAGTATGCTTTGAGAAGTAATAAGTATTTAGAAAAGTGAAGAAGTAAAGTAAGAAAAGAAGATAGAATTTCAGATTTAAGGAGTATGCTTTGAGAAGTAATAAGTATTTAGAAAAGTGAAGAAGTAAAGTAAGAAAAGAAGATAGAATTTCAGATTTAAGGAGTATGCTTTGAGAAGTAATAAGTATTTAGAAAAGTGAAGAAGTAAAGTAAGAAAAGAAGATAGAATTTCAGATTTAAGGAGTATGTTTTGAGAAGTAATAAGTATTTAGAAAAGTGAAGAAGTAAAGTAAGAAAAGAAAATAGAATTTCAGATTTAAGGAGTATGTTTTGAGAAGTAATAAGTATTTAGAAAAGTGAAGAAGTAAAGTAAGAAAAGAAGATAGAATTTCAGATTTAAGGAGTATGCTTGTAGATGAAAGTTAGCCTATGAAAAGTGAAGAAGTAAAGTAAGAAAAGAAGATAGAATTTCAGATTTAAGGAGTATGCTTTGAGAAGTAATAAGTATTTAGAAAAGTGAAGAAGTAAAGTAAGAAAAGAAGATAGAATTTCAGTTTTTAGTAGTATGTTTTGAGAAGTAATAAGTATTTAGAAAAGTGAAGAAGTAAAGTAAGAAAAGAAGATAGAATTTCAGATTTAAGGAGTATGTTTTGAGAAGTAATAAGTATTTAGAAAAGTGAAGAAGTAAAGTAAGAAAAGAAGATAGAATTTCAGATTTAAGGAGTATGCTTTGAGAAGTAATAAGTATTTAGAAAAGTGAAGAAGTAAAGTAAGAAAAGAAGATAGAATTTCAGATTTAAGGAGTATGCTTGTAGATGAAAGTTAGCCTATGAAAAGTGAAGAAGTAAAGTAAGAAAAGAAGATAGAATTTCAGATTTAAGGAGTATGCTTGTAGATGAAAGTTAGCCTATGAAAAGTGAAGAAGTAAAGTAAGAAAAGAAGATAGAATTTCAGATTTAAGGAGTATGCTTTGAGAAGTAATAAGTATTTAGAAAAGTGAAGAAGTAAAGTAAGAAAAGAAGATAGAATTTCAGATTTAAGGAGTATGCTTTGAGAAGTAATAAGTATTTAGAAAAGTGAAGAAGTAAAGTAAGAAAAGAAGATAGAATTTCAGATTTAAGGAGTATGTTTTGAGAAGTAATAAGTATTTAGAAAAGTGAAGAAGTAAAGTAAGAAAAGAAGATAGAATTTCAGATTTAAGGAGTATGCTTGTAGATGAAAGTTAGCCTATGAAAAGTGAAGAAGTAAAGTAAGAAAAGAAGATAGAATTTCAGATTTAAGGAGTATGCTTGTAGATGAAAGTTAGCCTATGAAAAGTGAAGAAGTAAAGTAAGAAAAGAAGATAGAATTTCAGATTTAAGGAGTATGCTTTGAGAAGTAATAAGTATTTAGAAAAGTGAAGAAGTAAAGTAAGAAAAGAAGATAGAATTTCAGTTTTTAGTAGTATGTTTTGAGAAGTAATAAGTATTTAGAAAAGTGAAGAAGTAAAGTAAGAAAAGAAGATAGAATTTCAGATTTAAGGAGTATGTTTTGAGAAGTAATAAGTATTTAGAAAAGTGAAGAAGTAAAGTAAGAAAAGAAGATAGAATTTCAGATTTAAGGAGTATGCTTTGAGAAGTAATAAGTATTTAGAAAAGTGAAGAAGTAAAGTAAGAAAAGAAGATAGAATTTCAGATTTAAGGAGTATGCTTGTAGATGAAAGTTAGCCTATGAAAAGTGAAGAAGTAAAGTAAGAAAAGAAAATAGAATTTCAGATTTAAGGAGTATGCTTTGAGAAGTAATAAGTATTTAGAAAAGTGAAGAAGTAAAGTAAGAAAAGAAGATAGAATTTCAGATTTAAGGAGTATGTTTTGAGAAGTAATAAGTATTTAGAAAAGTGAAGAAGTAAAGTAAGAAAAGAAGATAGAATTTCAGATTTAAGGAGTATGTTTTGAGAAGTAATAAGAATTTAGAAAAGTGAAGAAGTAAAGTAAGAAAAGAAGATAGAATTTCAGTTTTTAGTAGTATGTTTTGAGAAGTAATAAGTATTTAGAAAAGTGAAGAAGTAAAGTAAGAAAAGAAGATAGAATTTCAGATTTAAGGAGTATGTTTTGAGAAGTAATAAGTATTTAGAAAAGTGAAGAAGTAAAGTAAGAAAAGAAGATAGAATTTCAGATTTAAGGAGTATGTTTTGAGAAGTAATAAGTATTTAGAAAAGTGAAGAAGTAAAGTAAGAAAAGAAAATAGAATTTCAGATTAAAGGAGTATGTTTTGAGAAGTAATAAGTATTTAGAAAAGTGAAGAAGTAAAGTAAGAAAAGAAGATAGAATTTCAGATTTAAGGAGTATGTTTTGAGAAGTAATAAGAATTTAGAAAAGTGAAGAAGTAAAGTAAGAAAAGAAGATAGAATTTCACATTTAAGGAGTATGCTTTGAGAAGTAATAAGTATTTAGAAAAGTGAAGAAGTAAAGTAAGAAAAGAAGATAGAATTTCAGATTTAAGGAGTATGTTTTGAGAAGTAATAAGTATTTAGAAAAGTGAAGAAGTAAAGTAAGAAAAGAAGATAGAATTTCAGATTTAAGGAGTATGCTTGTAGATGAAAGTTAGCCTATGCGAAGTGAAGAAGTAAAGTAAGAAAAGAAGATAGAATTTCAGATTTAAGGAGTATGTTTTGAGAAGTAATAAGTATTTAGAAAAGTGAAGAAGTAAAGTAAGAAAAGAAAATAGAATTTCAGATTTAAGGAGTATGTTTTGAGAAGTAATAAGTATTTAGAAAAGTGAAGAAGTAAAGTAAGAAAAGAAGATAGAATTTCAGATTTAAGGAGTATGCTTGTAGATGAAAGTTAGCCTATGAAAAGTGAAGAAGTAAAGTAAGAAAAGAAGATAGAATTTCAGATTTAAGGAGTATGTTTTGAGAAGTAATAAGTATTTAGAAAAGTGAAGAAGTAAAGTAAGAAAAGAAGATAGAATTTCAGATTTAAGGAGTATGCTTGTAGATGAAAGTTAGCCTATGAAAAGTGAAGAAGTAAAGTAAGAAAAGAAGATAGAATTTCAGATTTAAGGAGTATGCTTTGAGAAGTAATAAGTATTTAGAAAAGTGAAGAAGTAAAGTAAGAAAAGAAGATAGAATTTCAGATTTAAGGAGTATGCTTTGAGAAAGTTAGCCTATGAAAAGTGAAGAAGTAAAGTAAGAAAAGAAGATAGAATTTCAGATTTAAGGAGTATGCTTGTAGATGAAAGTTAGCCTATGAAAAGTGAAGAAGTAAAGTAAGAAAAGAAGATAGAATTTCAGATTTAAGGAGTATGCTTTGAGAAGTAATAAGTATTTAGAAAAGTGAAGAAGTAAAGTAAGAAAAGAAGATAGAATTTCAGATTTAAGGAGTATGCTTTGAGAAGTAATAAGTATTTAGAAAAGTGAAGAAGTAAAGTAAGAAAAGAAGATAGAATTTCAGATTTAAGGAGTATGCTTTGAGAAGTAATAAGTATTTAGAAAAGTGAAGAAGTAAAGTAAGAAAAGAAGATAGAATTTCAGATTTAAGGAGTATGCTTGTAGATGAAAGTTAGCCTATGAAAAGTGAAGAAGTAAAGTAAGAAAAGAAGATAGAATTTCAGATTTAAGGAGTATGCTTTGAGAAGTAATAAGTATTTAGAAAAGTGAAGAAGTAAAGTAAGAAAAGAAGATAGAATTTCAGATTTAAGGAGTATGCTTTGAGAAGTAATAAGTATTTAGAAAAGTGAAGAAGTAAAGTAAGAAAAGAAGATAGAATTTCAGATTTTAGTAGTATGTTTTGAGAAGTAATAAGTATTTAGAAAAGTGAAGAAGTAAAGTAAGAAAAGAAGATAGAATTTCAGATTTAAGGAGTATGCTTTGAGAAGTAATAAGTATTTAGAAAAGTGAAGAAGTAAAGTAAGAAAAGAAGATAGAATTTCAGATTTAAGGAGTATGCTTTGAGAAGTAATAAGTATTTAGAAAAGTGAAGAAGTAAAGTAAGAAAAGAAGATAGAATTTCAGATTTAAGGAGTATGCTTGTAGATGAAAGTTAGCCTATGAAAAGTGAAGAAGTAAAGTAAGAAAAGAAGATAGAATTTCAGATTTAAGGAGTATGCTTGTAGATGAAAGTTAGCCTATGAAAAGTGAAGAAGTAAAGTAAGAAAAGAAGATAGAATTTCAGATTTAAGGAGTATGCTTTGAGAAGTAATAAGTATTTAGAAAAGTGAAGAAGTAAAGTAAGAAAAGAAGATAGAATTTCAGATTTAAGGAGTATGCTTGTAGATGAAAGTTAGCCTATGAAAAGTGAAGAAGTAAAGTAAGAAAAGAAGATAGAATTTCAGATTTAAGGAGTATGCTTTGAGAAGTAATAAGTATTTAGAAAAGTGAAGAAGTAAAGTAAGAAAAGAAGATAGAATTTCAGATTTAAGGAGTATGCTTGTAGATGAAAGTTAGCCTATGAAAAGTGAAGAAGTAAAGTAAGAAAAGAAGATAGAATTTCAGATTTAAGGAATGCTTTGAGAAGTAATAAGTATTTAGAAAAGTGAAGAAGTAAAGTAAGAAAAGAAAATAGAATTTCAGATTTAAGGAGTATGTTTTGAGAAGTAATAAGTATTTAGAAAAGTGAAGAAGTAAAGTAAGAAAAGAAGATAGAATTTCAGATTTAAGGAGTATGCTTGTAGATGAAAGTTAGCCTATGAAAAGTGAAGAAGTAAAGTAAGAAAAGAAGATAGAATTTCAGATTTAAGGAGTATGCTTTGAGAAGTAATAAGTATTTAGAAAAGTGAAGAAGTAAAGTAAGAAAAGAAGATAGAATTTCAGATTTAAGGAGTATGCTTTGAGAAGTAATAAGTATTTAGAAAAGTGAAGAAGTAAAGTAAGAAAAGAAGATAGAATTTCAGATTTAAGGAGTATGCTTTGAGAAGTAATAAGTATTTAGAAAAGTGAAGAAGTAAAGTAAGAAAAGAAGATAGAATTTCAGATTTAAGGAGTATGCTTTGAGAAGTAATAAGTATTTAGAAAAGTGAAGAAGTAAAGTAAGAAAAGAAGATAGAATTTCAGTATTTTTAAAGGAGTATGAATTTCAGTTTTTGTAGATGAAAGTTAGCCTATTTAGAAAAGTGAAGAAGTAAAGTAAGAAAAGAAGATAGAATTTCAGATTTAAGGAGTATGCTTGTAGATGAAAGTTAGCCTATGAAAAGTGAAGAAGTAAAGTAAGAAAAGAAGATAGAATTTCAGATTTAAGGAGTATGCTTTAGATGAAAGTAATAGCCTATGAAAAGTGAAGAAGTAAAGTAAGAAAAGAAGATAGAATTTCAGATTTAAGGGAGTATGCTTTGAGAAGTAATAAGTATTTAGAAAAGTGAAGAAGTAAAGTAAGAAAAGAAGATAGAATTTCAGATTTAAGGAGTATGCTTTAGATGAAGTAATAAGCCTATTTGAAAAGTGAAGAAGTAAAGTAAGAAAAGAAGATAGAATTTCAGATTTAAGGAGTATGTTTTGAGAAGTAATAAGTATTTAGAAAAGTGAAGAAGTAAAGTAAGAAAAGAAGATAGAATTTCAGTTTTTAGTAGTATGTTTTGAGAAGTAATAAGTATTTAGAAAAGTGAAGAAGTAAAGTAAGAAAAGAAGATAGAATTTCAGATTTAAGGAGTATGCTTGTAGATGAAAGTTAGCCTATGAAAAGTGAAGAAGTAAAGTAAGAAAAGAAGATAGAATTTCAGATTTAAGGAGTATGCTTTGAGAAGTAATAAGTATTTAGAAAAGTGAAGAAGTAAAGTAAGAAAAGAAGATAGAATTTCAGATTTAAGGAGTATGCTTGTAGAGAAAGTAATAGCCTATTTAGAAAAGTGAAGAAGTAAAGTAAGAAAAGAAGATAGAATTTCAGATTTAAGGAGTATGCTTTGAGAAGTAATAAGTATTTAGAAAAGTGAAGAAGTAAAGTAAGAAAAGAAGATAGAATTTCAGATTTAAGGAGTATGTTTTGAGAAGTAATAAGTATTTAGAAAAGTGAAGAAGTAAAGTAAGAAAAGAAGATAGAATTTCAGATTTAAGGAGTATGCTTGTAGATGAAAGTTAGCCTATTTAGAAAAGTGAAGAAGTAAAGTAAGAAAAGAAGATAGAATTTCAGATTTAAGGAGTATGCTTGTAGATGAAAGTTAGCCTATGAAAAGTGAAGAAGTAAAGTAAGAAAAGAAGATAGAATTTCAGATTTAAGGAGTATGCTTGTAGATGAAAGTTAGCCTATGAAAAGTGAAGAAGTAAAGTAAGAAAAGAAGATAGAATTTCAGATTTAAGGAGTATGTTTTGAGAAGTAATAAGTATTTAGAAAAGTGAAGAAGTAAAGTAAGAAAAGAAGATAGAATTTCAGATTTAAGTAGTATGTTTTGAGAAGTAATAAGTATTTAGAAAAGTGAAGAAGTAAAGTAAGAAAAGAAGATAGAATTTCAGATTTAAGGAGTATGCTTTGAGAAGTAATAAGTATTTAGAAAAGTGAAGAAGTAAAGTAAGAAAAGAAGATAGAATTTCAGATTTAAGGAGTATGCTTGTAGATGAAAGTTAGCCTATTTAGAAAAGTGAAGAAGTAAAGTAAGAAAAGAAGATAGAATTTCAGATTTAAGGAGTATGCTTGTAGATGAAAGTTAGCCTATGAAAAGTGAAGAAGTAAAGTAAGAAAAGAAGATAGAATTTCAGATTTAAGGAGTATGCTTTGAGAAGTAATAAGTATTTAGAAAAGTGAAGAAGTAAAGTAAGAAAAGAAGATAGAATTTCAGATTTAAGGAGTATGTTTTGAGAAGTAATAAGTATTTAGAAAAGTGAAGAAGTAAAGTAAGAAAAGAAGATAGAATTTCAGATTTAAGGAGTATGCTTTAGATGAAAGTTAGTATTTAGAAAAGTGAAGAAGTAAAGTAAGAAAAGAAAATAGAATTTCAGATTTAAGGAGTATGTTTTGAGAAGTAATAAGTATTTAGAAAAGTGAAGAAGTAAAGTAAGAAAAGAAGATAGAATTTCAGATTTAAGGAGTATGCTTGTAGATGAAAGTTAGCCTATGAAAAGTGAAGAAGTAAAGTAAGAAAAGAAGATAGAATTTCAGATTTAAGGAGTATGCTTTGAGAAGTAATAAGTATTTAGAAAAGTGAAGAAGTAAAGTAAGAAAAGAAGATAGAATTTCAGATTTAAGGAGTATGCTTTGAGAAGTAATAAGTATTTAGAAAAGTGAAGAAGTAAAGTAAGAAAAGAAGATAGAATTTCAGATTTAAGGAGTATGCTTTAGAGAAGTAATAAGCCTATAGAAAAGTGAAGAAGTAAAGTAAGAAAAGAAGATAGAATTTCAGATTTAAGGAGTATGCTTTGAGAAGTAATAAGTATTTAGAAAAGTGAAGAAGTAAAGTAAGAAAAGAAGATAGAATTTCAGATTTAAGGAGTATGCTTTGAGAAGTAATAAGTATTTAGAAAAGTGAAGAAGTAAAGTAAGAAAAGAAGATAGAATTTCAGATTTTAGGAGTATGCTTTGAGAAGTAATAAGTATTTAGAAAAGTGAAGAAGTAAAGTAAGAAAAGAAGATAGAATTTCAGATTTAAGGAGTATGCTTGTAGATGAAAGTTAGCCTATGAAAAGTGAAGAAGTAAAGTAAGAAAAGAAGATAGAATTTCAGATTTAAGGAGTATGCTTTGAGAAGTAATAAGTATTTAGAAAAGTGAAGAAGTAAAGTAAGAAAAGAAGATAGAATTTCAGATTTAAGGAGTATGCTTTGAGAAGTAATAAGTATTTAGAAAAGTGAAGAAGTAAAGTAAGAAAAGAAGATAGAATTTCAGATTTAAGGAGTATGCTTTTGAGAAGTAATAAGTATTTGAAAAGTGAAGAAGTAAAGTAAGAAAAGAAGATAGAATTTCAGATTTAAGGAGTATGCTTTGAGAAGTAATAAGTATTTAGAAAAGTGAAGAAGTAAAGTAAGAAAAGAAGATAGAATTTCAGATTTAAGGAGTATGCTTGTAGATGAAAGTTAGCCTATGAAAAGTGAAGAAGTAAAGTAAGAAAAGAAGATAGAATTTCAGATTTAAGGAGTATGCTTTGAGAAGTAATAAGTATTTAGAAAAGTGAAGAAGTAAAGTAAGAAAAGAAGATAGAATTTCAGATTTAAGGAGTATGCTTTGAGAAGTAATAAGTATTTAGAAAAGTGAAGAAGTAAAGTAAGAAAAGAAGATAGAATTTCAGATTTAAGGAGTATGCTTTGAGAAGTAATAAGTATTTAGAAAAGTGAAGAAGTAAAGTAAGAAAAGAAGATAGAATTTCAGATTTAAGGAGTATGCTTTGAGAAGTAATAAGTATTTAGAAAAGTGAAGAAGTAAAGTAAGAAAAGAAGATAGAATTTCAGATTTAAGGAGTATGTTTTGAGAAGTAATAAGTATTTAGAAAAGTGAAGAAGTAAAGTAAGAAAAGAAGATAGAATTTCAGATTTAAGGAGTATGCTTGTAGATGAAAGTTAGCCTATGAAAAGTGAAGAAGTAAAGTAAGAAAAGAAGATAGAATTTCAGATTTAAGGAGTATGCTTTGAGAAGTAATAAGTATTTAGAAAAGTGAAGAAGTAAAGTAAGAAAAGAAGATAGAATTTCAGATTTAAGGAGTATGCTTGTAGATGAAAGTTAGCCTATGAAAAGTGAAGAAGTAAAGTAAGAAAAGAAGATAGAATTTCAGATTTAAGGAGTATGCTTGTAGATGAAAGTTAGCCTATGAAAAGTGAAGAAGTAAAGTAAGAAAAGAAGATAGAATTTCAGATTTAAGGAGTATGCTTTGAGAAGTAATAAGTATTTAGAAAAGTGAAGAAGTAAAGTAAGAAAAGAAGATAGAATTTCAGATTTAAGGAGTATGCTTTGAGAAGTAATAAGTATTTAGAAAAGTGAAGAAGTAAAGTAAGAAAAGAAGATAGAATTTCAGTTTTTAGTAGTATGTTTTGAGAAGTAATAAGTATTTAGAAAAGTGAAGAAGTAAAGTAAGAAAAGAAGATAGAATTTCAGATTTAAGGAGTATGCTTGTAGATGAAAGTTAGCCTATGAAAAGTGAAGAAGTAAAGTAAGAAAAGAAGATAGAATTTCAGATTTAAGGAGTATGCTTGTAGATGAAAGTTAGCCTATGAAAAGTGAAGAAGTAAAGTAAGAAAAGAAGATAGAATTTCAGTTTTTAGTAGTATGTTTTGAGAAGTAATAAGTATTTAGAAAAGTGAAGAAGTAAAGTAAGAAAAGAAGATAGAATTTCAGATTTAAGGAGTATGCTTGTAGATGAAAGTTAGCCTATGAAAAGTGAAGAAGTAAAGTAAGAAAAGAAGATAGAATTTCAGTTTTTAGTAGTATGTTTTGAGAAGTAATAAGTATTTAGAAAAGTGAAGAAGTAAAGTAAGAAAAGAAGATAGAATTTCAGTTTTTAGTAGTATGTTTTGAGAAGTAATAAGTATTTAGAAAAGTGAAGAAGTAAAGTAAGAAAAGAAGATAGAATTTCAGATTTAAGGAGTATGCTTTGAGAAGTAATAAGTATTTAGAAAAGTGAAGAAGTAAAGTAAGAAAAGAAGATAGAATTTCAGATTTTAGTAGTATGTTTTGAGAAGTAATAAGTATTTAGAAAAGTGAAGAAGTAAAGTAAGAAAAGAAGATAGAATTTCAGTTTTTAGTAGTATGTTTTGAGAAGTAATAAGTATTTAGAAAAGTGAAGAAGTAAAGTAAGAAAAGAAGATAGAATTTCAGATTTAAGGAGTATGCTTTGAGAAGTAATAAGTATTTAGAAAAGTGAAGAAGTAAAGTAAGAAAAGAAGATAGAATTTCAGATTTAAGGAGTATGCTTTGAGAAGTAATAAGTATTTAGAAAAGTGAAGAAGTAAAGTAAGAAAAGAAGATAGAATTTCAGATTTTAGTAGTATGTTTTGAGAATTAATAAGTATTTAGAAAAGTGAAGAAGTAAAGTAAGAAAAGAAGATAGAATTTCAGATTTAAGGAGTATGCTTGTAGATGAAAGTTAGCCTATGAAAAGTGAAGAAGTAAAGTAAGAAAAGAAGATAGAATTTCAGATTTAAGGAGTATGTTTTGAGAAGTAATAAGTATTTAGAAAAGTGAAGAAGTAAAGTAAGAAAAGAAGATAGAATTTCAGATTTAAGGAGTATGCTTGTAGATGAAAGTTAGCCTATGAAAAGTGAAGAAGTAAAGTAAGAAAAGAAGATAGAATTTCAGATTTAAGGAGTATGCTTTGAGAAGTAATAAGTATTTAGAAAAGTGAAGAAGTAAAGTAAGAAAAGAAGATAGAATTTCAGATTTAAGGAGTATGCTTTGAGAAGTAATAAGTATTTAGAAAAGTGAAGAAGTAAAGTAAGAAAAGAAGATAGAATTTCAGATTTAAGGAGTATGTTTTGAGAAGTAATAAGTATTTAGAAAAGTGAAGAAGTAAAGTAAGAAAAGAAGATAGAATTTCAGATTTTAGTAGTATGTTTTGAGAAGTAATAAGTATTTAGAAAAGTGAAGAAGTAAAGTAAGAAAAGAAGATAGAATTTCAGATTTAAGGAGTATGCTTGTAGATGAAAGTTAGCCTATGAAAAGTGAAGAAGTAAAGTAAGAAAAGAAGATAGAATTTCAGATTTAAGGAGTATGTTTTGAGAAGTAATAAGTATTTAGAAAAGTGAAGAAGTAAAGTAAGAAAAGAAGATAGAATTTCAGATTTAAGGAGTATGCTTGTAGATGAAAGTTAGCCTATGAAAAGTGAAGAAGTAAAGTAAGAAAAGAAGATAGAATTTCAGATTTAAGGAGTATGCTTTGAGAAGTAATAAGTATTTAGAAAAGTGAAGAAGTAAAGTAAGAAAAGAAGATAGAATTTCAGATTTAAGGAGTATGCTTTGAGAAGTAATAAGTATTTAGAAAAGTGAAGAAGTAAAGTAAGAAAAGAAGATAGAATTTCAGATTTAAGGAGTATGTTTTGAGAAGTAATAAGTATTTAGAAAAGTGAAGAAGTAAAGTAAGAAAAGAAGATAGAATTTCAGATTTTAGTAGTATGTTTTGAGAAGTAATAAGTATTTAGAAAAGTGAAGAAGTAAAGTAAGAAAAGAAGATAGAATTTCAGATTTAAGGAGTATGCTTGTAGATGAAAGTTAGCCTATGAAAAGTGAAGAAGTAAAGTAAGAAAAGAAGATAGAATTTCAGATTTAAGGAGTATGCTTTGAGAAGTAATAAGTATTTAGAAAAGTGAAGAAGTAAAGTAAGAAAAGAAGATAGAATTTCAGATTTAAGGAGTATGCTTTGAGAAGTAATAAGTATTTAGAAAAGTGAAGAAGTAAAGTAAGAAAAGAAGATAGAATTTCAGATTTAAGGAGTATGCTTGTAGATGAAAGTTAGCCTATGAAAAGTGAAGAAGTAAAGTAAGAAAAGAAGATAGAATTTCAGATTTAAGGAGTATGTTTTGAGAAGTAATAAGTATTTAGAAAAGTGAAGAAGTAAAGTAAGAAAAGAAGATAGAATTTCAGTTTTTAGTAGTATGTTTTGAGAAGAAATAAGTATTTAGAAAAGTGAAGAAGTAAAGTAAGAAAAAAAGATAGAATTTCAGATTTAAGGAGTATGTTTTGAGAAGTAATAAGTATTTAGAAAAGTGAAGAAGTAAAGTAAGAAAAGAAGATAGAATTTCAGTTTTTAGTAGTATGTTTTGAGAAGAAATAAGTATTTAGAAAAGTGAAGAAGTAAAGTAAGAAAAGAAGATAGAATTTCAGATTTAAGGAGTATGCTTGTAGATGAAAGTTAGCCTATGAAAAGTGAAGAAGTAAAGTAAGAAAAGAAGATAGAATTTCAGATTTAAGGAGTATGCTTTGAGAAGTAATAAGTATTTAGAAAAGTGAAGAAGTAAAGTAAGAAAAGAAGATAGAATTTCAGATTTAAGGAGTATGCTTTGAGAAGTAATAAGTATTTAGAAAAGTGAAGAAGTAAAGTAAGAAAAGAAGATAGAATTTCAGATTTAAGGAGTATGTTTTGAGAAGTAATAAGTATTTAGAAAAGTGAAGAAGTAAAGTAAGAAAAGAAGATAGAATTTCAGATTTTAGTAGTATGTTTTGAGAAGTAATAAGTATTTAGAAAAGTGAAGAAGTAAAGTAAGAAAAGAAGATAGAATTTCAGATTTAAGGAGTATGCTTGTAGATGAAAGTTAGCCTATGAAAAGTGAAGAAGTAAAGTAAGAAAAGAAGATAGAATTTCAGATTTAAGGAGTATGTTTTGAGAAGTAATAAGTATTTAGAAAAGTGAAGAAGTAAAGTAAGAAAAGAAGATAGAATTTCAGATTTAAGGAGTATGCTTGTAGATGAAAGTTAGCCTATGAAAAGTGAAGAAGTAAAGTAAGAAAAGAAGATAGAATTTCAGATTTAAGGAGTATGCTTTGAGAAGTAATAAGTATTTAGAAAAGTGAAGAAGTAAAGTAAGAAAAGAAGATAGAATTTCAGATTTAAGGAGTATGCTTTGAGAAGTAATAAGTATTTAGAAAAGTGAAGAAGTAAAGTAAGAAAAGAAGATAGAATTTCAGATTTAAGGAGTATGTTTTGAGAAGTAATAAGAATTTAGAAAAGTGAAGAAGTAAAGTAAGAAAAGAAGATAGAATTTCAGATTTTAGTAGTATGTTTTGAGAAGTAATAAGTATTTAGAAAAGTGAAGAAGTAAAGTAAGAAAAGAAGATAGAATTTCAGATTTAAGGAGTATGCTTGTAGATGAAAGTTAGCCTATGAAAAGTGAAGAAGTAAAGTAAGAAAAGAAGATAGAATTTCAGATTTAAGGAGTATGCTTTGAGAAGTAATAAGTATTTAGAAAAGTGAAGAAGTAAAGTAAGAAAAGAAGATAGAATTTCAGATTTAAGGAGTATGCTTTGAGAAGTAATAAGTATTTAGAAAAGTGAAGAAGTAAAGTAAGAAAAGAAGATAGAATTTCAGATTTAAGGAGTATGCTTGTAGATGAAAGTTAGCCTATGAAAAGTGAAGAAGTAAAGTAAGAAAAGAAGATAGAATTTCAGATTTAAGGAGTATGCTTTGAGAAGTAATAAGTATTTAGAAAAGTGAAGAAGTAAAGTAAGAAAAGAAGATAGAATTTCAGATTTAAGGAGTATGCTTTGAGAAGTAATAAGTATTTAGAAAAGTGAAGAAGTAAAGTAAGAAAAAAAGATAGAATTTCAGATTTAAGGAGTATGTTTTGAGAAGTAATAAGTATTTAGAAAAGTGAAGAAGTAAAGTAAGAAAAGAAGATAGAATTTCAGTTTTTAGTAGTATGTTTTGAGAAGAAATAAGTATTTAGAAAAGTGAAGAAGTAAAGTAAGAAAAGAAGATAGAATTTCAGATTTAAGGAGTATGCTTGTAGATGAAAGTTAGCCTATGAAAAGTGAAGAAGTAAAGTAAGAAAAGAAGATAGAATTTCAGATTTAAGGAGTATGCTTTGAGAAGTAATAAGTATTTAGAAAAGTGAAGAAGTAAAGTAAGAAAAGAAGATAGAATTTCAGATTTTAGTAGTATGTTTTGAGAAGTAATAAGTATTTAGAAAAGTGAAGAAGTAAAGTAAGAAAAGAAGATAGAATTTCAGATTTAAGGAGTATGCTTGTAGATGAAAGTTAGCCTATGAAAAGTGAAGAAGTAAAGTAAGAAAAGAAGATAGAATTTCAGATTTAAGGAGTATGCTTTGAGAAGTAATAAGTATTTAGAAAAGTGAAGAAGTAAAGTAAGAAAAGAAGATAGAATTTCAGATTTAAGGAGTATGTTTTGAGAAGTAATAAGTATTTAGAAAAGTGAAGAAGTAAAGTAAGAAAAGAAGATAGAATTTCAGATTTTAGTAGTATGTTTTGAGAAGTAATAAGTATTTAGAAAAGTGAAGAAGTAAAGTAAGAAAAGAAGATAGAATTTCAGTTTTTAGTAGTATGTTTTGAGAAGAAATAAGTATTTAGAAAAGTGAAGAAGTAAAGTAAGAAAAGAAGATAGAATTTCAGATTTAAGGAGTATGCTTGTAGATGAAAGTTAGCCTATGAAAAGTGAAGAAGTAAAGTAAGAAAAGAAGATAGAATTTCAGATTTAAGGAGTATGTTTTGAGAAGTAATAAGTATTTAGAAAAGTGAAGAAGTAAAGTAAGAAAAGAAGATAGAATTTCAGATTTAAGGAGTATGCTTGTAGATGAAAGTTAGCCTATGAAAAGTGAAGAAGTAAAGTAAGAAAAGAAGATAGAATTTCAGATTTAAGGAGTATGCTTGTAGATGAAAGTTAGCCTATGAAAAGTGAAGAAGTAAAGTAAGAAAAGAAGATAGAATTTCAGATTTAAGGAGTATGCTTTGAGAAGTAATAAGTATTTAGAAAAGTGAAGAAGTAAAGTAAGAAAAGAAGATAGAATTTCAGATTTAAGGAGTATGTTTTGAGAAGTAATAAGTATTTAGAAAAGTGAAGAAGTAAAGTAAGAAAAGAAGATAGAATTTCAGATTTTAGTAGTATGTTTTGAGAAGTAATAAGTATTTAGAAAAGTGAAGAAGTAAAGTAAGAAAAGAAGATAGAATTTCAGATTTAAGGAGTATGCTTGTAGATGAAAGTTAGCCTATGAAAAGTGAAGAAGTAAAGTAAGAAAAGAAGATAGAATTTCAGATTTAAGGAGTATGTTTTGAGAAGTAATAAGTATTTAGAAAAGTGAAGAAGTAAAGTAAGAAAAGAAGATAGAATTTCAGATTTAAGGAGTATGCTTTGAGAAGTAATAAGTATTTAGAAAAGTGAAGAAGTAAAGTAAGAAAAGAAGATAGAATTTCAGATTTAAGGAGTATGCTTTGAGAAGTAATAAGTATTTAGAAAAGTGAAGAAGTAAAGTAAGAAAAGAAGATAGAATTTCAGATTTTAGTAGTATGCTTTGAGAAGTAATAAGTATTTAGAAAAGTGAAGAAGTAAAGTAAGAAAAGAAGATAGAATTTCAGATTTAAGGAGTATGCTTGTAGATGAAAGTTAGCCTATGAAAAGTGAAGAAGTAAAGTAAGAAAAGAAGATAGAATTTCAGATTTAAGGAGTATGTTTTGAGAAGTAATAAGTATTTAGAAAAGTGAAGAAGTAAAGTAAGAAAAGAAGATAGAATTTCAGTTTTATAGTAGTATGTTTTGAGAAGTAATAAGTATTTAGAAAAGTGAAGAAGTAAAGTAAGAAAAGAAGATAGAATTTCAGATTTAAGGAGTATGCTTGTAGATGAAAGTTAGCCTATGAAAAGTGAAGAAGTAAAGTAAGAAAAGAAGATAGAATTTCAGATTTAAGGAGTATGCTTGTAGATGAAAGTTAGCCTATGAAAAGTGAAGAAGTAAAGTAAGAAAAGAAGATAGAATTTCAGATTTAAGGAGTATGCTTTGAGAAGTAATAAGTATTTAGAAAAGTGAAGAAGTAAAGTAAGAAAAGAAGATAGAATTTCAGATTTAAGGAGTATGTTTTGAGAAGTAATAAGTATTTAGAAAAGTGAAGAAGTAAAGTAAGAAAAGAAGATAGAATTTCAGATTTAAGGAGTATGCTTTGAGAAGTAATAAGTATTTAGAAAAGTGAAGAAGTAAAGTAAGAAAAGAAGATAGAATTTCAGATTTAAGGAGTATGTTTTGAGAAGTAATAAGTATTTAGAAAAGTGAAGAAGTAAAGTAAGAAAAGAAGATAGAATTTCAGTTTTTAGTAGTATGTTTTGAGAAGTAATAAGTATTTAGAAAAGTGAAGAAGTAAAGTAAGAAAAGAAGATAGAATTTCAGATTTAAGGAGTATGCTTTGAGAAGTAATAAGTATTTAGAAAAGTGAAGAAGTAAAGTAAGAAAAGAAGATAGAATTTCAGATTTAAGGAGTATGCTTGTAGATGAAAGTTAGCCTATGAAAAGTGAAGAAGTAAAGTAAGAAAAGAAGATAGAATTTCAGATTTAAGGAGTATGTTTTGAGAAGTAATAAGTATTTAGAAAAGTGAAGAAGTAAAGTAAGAAAAGAAGATAGAATTTCAGATTTAAGGAGTATGCTTTGAGAAGTAATAAGTATTTAGAAAAGTGAAGAAGTAAAGTAAGAAAAGAAGATAGAATTTCAGATTTAAGGAGTATGTTTTGAGAAGTAATAAGAATTTAGAAAAGTGAAGAAGTAAAGTAAGAAAAGAAGATAGAATTTCAGATTTTAGTAGTATGTTTTGAGAAGTAATAAGTATTTAGAAAAGTGAAGAAGTAAAGTAAGAAAAGAAGATAGAATTTCAGATTTAAGGAGTATGCTTGTAGATGAAAGTTAGCCTATGAAAAGTGAAGAAGTAAAGTAAGAAAAGAAGATAGAATTTCAGATTTAAGGAGTATGTTTTGAGAAGTAATAAGTATTTAGAAAAGTGAAGAAGTAAAGTAAGAAAAGAAGATAGAATTTCAGATTTAAGGAGTATGCTTGTAGATGAAAGTTAGCCTATGAAAAGTGAAGAAGTAAAGTAAGAAAGAAGATAGAATTTCAGATTTAAGGAGTATGCTTTGAGAAGTAATAAGTATTTAGAAAAGTGAAGAAGTAAAGTAAGAAAAGAAGATAGAATTTCAGATTTAAGGAGTATGCTTTGAGAAGTAATAAGTATTTAGAAAAGTGAAGAAGTAAAGTAAGAAAAGAAGATAGAATTTCAGATTTAAGGAGTATGCTTTGAGAAGTAATAAGTATTTAGAAAAGTGAAGAAGTAAAGTAAGAAAAGAAGATAGAATTTCAGATTTAAGGAGTATGCTTTGAGAAGTAATAAGTATTTAGAAAAGTGAAGAAGTAAAGTAAGAAAAGAAGATAGAATTTCAGATTTAAGGAGTATGCTTGTAGATGAAAGTTAGCCTATGAAAAGTGAAGAAGTAAAGTAAGAAAAGAAGATAGAATTTCAGATTTAAGGAGTATGCTTGTAGATGAAAGTTAGCCTATGAAAAGTGAAGAAGTAAAGTAAGAAAAGAAGATAGAATTTCAGATTTAAGGAGTATGTTTTGAGAAGTAATAAGTATTTAGAAAAGTGAAGAAGTAAAGTAAGAAAAGAAGATAGAATTTCAGATTTAAGGAGTATGTTTTGAGAAGTAATAAGTATTTAGAAAAGTGAAGAAGTAAAGTAAGAAAAGAAGATAGAATTTCAGATTTAAGGAGTATGCTTGTAGATGAAAGTTAGCCTATGAAAAGTGAAGAAGTAAAGTAAGAAAAGAAGATAGAATTTCAGATTTAAGGAGTATGCTTTGAGAAGTAATAAGTATTTAGAAAAGTGAAGAAGTAAAGTAAGAAAAGAAGATAGAATTTCAGATTTAAGGAGTATGTTTTGAGAAGTAATAAGTATTTAGAAAAGTGAAGAAGTAAAGTAAGAAAAGAAGATAGAATTTCAGTTTTATAGTAGTATGTTTTGAGAAGTAATAAGTATTTAGAAAAGTGAAGAAGTAAAGTAAGAAAAGAAGATAGAATTTCAGATTTAAGGAGTATGCTTGTAGATGAAAGTTAGCCTATGAAAAGTGAAGAAGTAAAGTAAGAAAAGAAGATAGAATTTCAGATTTAAGGAGTATGCTTTGAGAAGTAATAAGTATTTAGAAAAGTGAAGAAGTAAAGTAAGAAAAGAAGATAGAATTTCAGATTTAAGGAGTATGCTTTGAGAAGTAATAAGTATTTAGAAAAGTGAAGAAGTAAAGTAAGAAAAGAAGATAGAATTTCAGATTTAAGGAGTATGCTTTGAGAAGTAATAAGTATTTAGAAAAGTGAAGAAGTAAAGTAAGAAAAGAAGATAGAATTTCAGATTTAAGGAGTATGTTTTGAGAAGTAATAAGTATTTAGAAAAGTGAAGAAGTAAAGTAAGAAAAGAAGATAGAATTTCAGATTTAAGGAGTATGCTTGTAGATGAAAGTTAGCCTATGAAAAGTGAAGAAGTAAAGTAAGAAAAGAAGATAGAATTTCAGATTTAAGGAGTATGCTTGTAGATGAAAGTTAGCCTATGAAAAGTGAAGAAGTAAAGTAAGAAAAGAAGATAGAATTTCAGATTTAAGGAGTATGTTTTGAGAAGTAATAAGTATTTAGAAAAGTGAAGAAGTAAAGTAAGAAAAGAAGATAGAATTTCAGATTTAAGGAGTATGCTTGTAGATGAAAGTTAGCCTATGAAAAGTGAAGAAGTAAAGTAAGAAAAGAAGATAGAATTTCAGATTTAAGGAGTATGCTTTGAGAAGTAATAAGTATTTAGAAAAGTGAAGAAGTAAAGTAAGAAAAGAAGATAGAATTTCAGATTTAAGGAGTATGCTTTGAGAAGTAATAAGTATTTAGAAAAGTGAAGAAGTAAAGTAAGAAAAGAAGATAGAATTTCAGATTTAAGGAGTATGCTTTGAGAAGTAATAAGTATTTAGAAAAGTGAAGAAGTAAAGTAAGAAAAGAAGATAGAATTTCAGATTTAAGGAGTATGCTTTGAGAAGTAATAAGTATTTAGAAAAGTGAAGAAGTAAAGTAAGAAAAGAAGATAGAATTTCAGATTTAAGGAGTATGCTTGTAGATGAAAGTTAGCCTATGAAAAGTGAAGAAGTAAAGTAAGAAAAGAAGATAGAATTTCAGATTTAAGGAGTATGCTTTGAGAAGTAATAAGTATTTAGAAAAGTGAAGAAGTAAAGTAAGAAAAGAAGATAGAATTTCAGATTTAAGGAGTATGTTTTGAGAAGTAATAAGTATTTAGAAAAGTGAAGAAGTAAAGTAAGAAAAGAAGATAGAATTTCAGATTTTAGTAGTATGTTTTGAGAAGTAATAAGTATTTAGAAAAGTGAAGAAGTAAAGTAAGAAAAGAAGATAGAATTTCAGATTTAAGGAGTATGCTTTGAGAAGTAATAAGTATTTAGAAAAGTGAAGAAGTAAAGTAAGAAAAGAAGATAGAATTTCAGATTTAAGGAGTATGCTTTGAGAAGTAATAAGTATTTAGAAAAGTGAAGAAGTAAAGTAAGAAAAGAAGATAGAATTTCAGATTTAAGGAGTATGCTTGTAGATGAAAGTTAGCCTACTGAAAAGTGAAGAAGTAAAGTAAGAAAAGAAGATAGAATTTCAGATTTAAGGAGTATGCTTGTAGATGAAAGTTAGCCTATGAAAAGTGAAGAAGTAAAGTAAGAAAAGAAGATAGAATTTCAGATTTAAGGAGTATGTTTTGAGAAGTAATAAGTATTTAGAAAAGTGAAGAAGTAAAGTAAGAAAAGAAGATAGAATTTCAGATTTAAGGAGTATGTTTTGAGAAGTAATAAGTATTTAGAAAAGTGAAGAAGTAAAGTAAGAAAAGAAGATAGAATTTCAGATTTAAGGAGTATGCTTGTAGATGAAAGTTAGCCTATGAAAAGTGAAGAAGTAAAGTAAGAAAAGAAGATAGAATTTCAGATTTAAGGAGTATGCTTTGAGAAGTAATAAGTATTTAGAAAAGTGAAGAAGTAAAGTAAGAAAAGAAGATAGAATTTCAGATTTAAGGAGTATGTTTTGAGAAGTAATAAGTATTTAGAAAAGTGAAGAAGTAAAGTAAGAAAAGAAGATAGAATTTCAGATTTAAGGAGTATGCTTGTAGATGAAAGTAGCCTATGAAAAGTGAAGAAGTAAAGTAAGAAAAGAAGATAGAATTTCAGATTTAAGGAGTATGCTTGTAGATGAAAGTTAGCCTATGAAAAGTGAAGAAGTAAAGTAAGAAAAGAAGATAGAATTTCAGATTTAAGGAGTATGCTTTGAGAAGTAATAAGTATTTAGAAAAGTGAAGAAGTAAAGTAAGAAAAGAAGATAGAATTTCAGATTTAAGGAGTATGCTTTGAGAAGTAATAAGTATTTAGAAAAGTGAAGAAGTAAAGTAAGAAAAGAAGATAGAATTTCAGATTTAAGGAGTATGCTTTGAGAAGTAATAAGTATTTAGAAAAGTGAAGAAGTAAAGTAAGAAAAGAAGATAGAATTTCAGATTTAAGGAGTATGCTTGTAGATGAAAGTTAGCCTATGAAAAGTGAAGAAGTAAAGTAAGAAAAGAAGATAGAATTTCAGATTTAAGGAGTATGCTTGTAGATGAAAGTTAGCCTATGAAAAGTGAAGAAGTAAAGTAAGAAAAGAAGATAGAATTTCAGATTTAAGGAGTATGTTTTGAGAAGTAATAAGTATTTAGAAAAGTGAAGAAGTAAAGTAAGAAAAGAAGATAGAATTTCAGATTTAAGGAGTATGTTTTGAGAAGTAATAAGTATTTAGAAAAAGTGAAGAAGTAAAGTAAGAAAAGAAGATAGAATTTCAGATTTAAGGAGTATGCTTTGAGAAGTAATAAGTATTTAGAAAAGTGAAGAAGTAAAGTAAGAAAAGAAGATAGAATTTCAGATTTAAGGAGTATGCTTTGAGAAGTAATAAGTATTTAGAAAAGTGAAGAAGTAAAGTAAGAAAGAAGATAGAATTTCAGATTTAAGGAGTATGTTTTGAGAAGTAATAAGTATTTAGAAAAGTGAAGAAGTAAAGTAAGAAAAGAAGATAGAATTTCAGATTTAAGGAGTATGCTTGTAGATGAAAGTTAGCCTATGAAAAGTGAAGAAGTAAAGTAAGAAAAGAAGATAGAATTTCAGATTTAAGGATATGTTTTGAGAAGTAATAAGTATTTAGAAAAGTGAAGAAGTAAAGTAAGAAAAGAAGATAGAATTTCAGATTTAAGGAGTATGCTTTGAGAAGTAATAAGAATTTAGAAAAGTGAAGAAGTAAAGTAAGAAAAGAAGATAGAATTTCAGATTTAAGGAGTATGCTTGTAGATGAAAGTTAGCCTATGAAAAGTGAAGAAGTAAAGTAAGAAAAGAAGATAGAATTTCAGATTTAAGGAGTATGTTTTGAGAAGTAATAAGTATTTAGAAAAGTGAAGAAGTAAAGTAAGAAAAGAAGATAGAATTTCAGTTTTTAGTAGTATGTTTTGAGAAGTAATAAGTATTTAGAAAAGTGAAGAAGTAAAGTAAGAAAAGAAGATAGAATTTCAGATTTAAGGAGTATGCTTGTAGATGAAAGTTAGCCTATGAAAAGTGAAGAAGTAAAGTAAGAAAAGAAGATAGAATTTCAGATTTAAGGAGTATGTTTTGAGAAGTAATAAGTATTTAGAAAAGTGAAGAAGTAAAGTAAGAAAAGAAAATAGAATTTCAGATTTAAGGAGTATGTTTTGAGAAGTAATAAGTATTTAGAAAGTGAAGAAGTAAAGTAAGAAAAGAAGATAGAATTTCAGATTTAAGGAGTATGTTTTGAGAAGTAATAAGTATTTAGAAAAAGTGAAGAATTAAAGTAAGAAAAGAAGATAGAATTTCAGATTTAAGGAGTATGCTTTGAGTATTTAGAAAAGTGAAGAAGTAAAGTAAGAAAAGAAGATAGAATTTCAGATTTAAGGAGTATGCTTGTAGATGAAAGTTAGCCTATGAAAAGTGAAGAAGTAAAGTAAGAAAAGAAGATAGAATTTCAGATTTAAGGAGTATGCTTTGAGAAGTAATAAGTATTTAGAAAAGTGAAGAAGTAAAGTAAGAAAAGAAGATAGAATTTCAGATTTAAGGAGTATGTTTTGAGAAGTAATAAGTATTTAGAAAAGTGAAGAAGTAAAGTAAGAAAAGAAGATAGAATTTCAGATTTAAGGAGTATGTTTTGAGAAGTAATAAGTATTTAGAAAAGTGAAGAAGTAAAGTAAGAAAAGAAGATAGAATTTCAGATTTAAGGAGTATGTTTTGAGAAGTAATAAGTATTTAGAAAAGTGAAGAAGTAAAGTAAGAAAAGAAGATAGAATTTCAGATTTAAGGAGTATGTTTTGAGAAGTAATAAAGTATTTAGAAAAGTGAAGAAGTAAAGTAAGAAAAGAAGATAGAATTTCAGATTTAAGGAGTATGCTTGTAGATGAAAGTTAGCCTATGAAAAGTGAAGAAGTAAAGTAAGAAAAGAAGATAGAATTTCAGATTTAAGGAGTATGTTTTGAGAAGTAATAAGTATTTAGAAAAGTGAAGAAGTAAAGTAAGAAAAGAAGATAGAATTTCAGATTTAAGGAGTATGTTTTGAGAAGTAATAAGTATTTAGAAAAGTGAAGAAGTAAAGTAAGAAAAGAAGATAGAATTTCAGATTTAAGGAGTATGCTTGTAGATGAAAGTTAGCCTATGAAAAGTGAAGAAGTAAAGTAAGAAAAGAAGATAGAATTTCAGATTTAAGGAGTATGCTTTGAGAAGTAATAAGTATTTAGAAAAGTGAAGAAGTAAAGTAAGAAAAGAAGATAGAATTTCAGATTTAAGGAGTATGTTTTGAGAAGTAATAAGTATTTAGAAAAGTGAAGAAGTAAAGTAAGAAAAGAAGATAGAATTTCAGATTTAAGGAGTATGTTTTGAGAAGTAATAAGTATTTAGAAAAGTGAAGAAGTAAAGTAAGAAAGAAGATAGAATTTCAGATTTAAGGAGTATGCTTTGAGAAGTAATAAGTATTTAGAAAAGTGAAGAAGTAAAGTAAGAAAAGAAGATAGAATTTCAGATTTAAGGAGTATGCTTGTAGATGAAAGTTAGCCTATGAAAAGTGAAGAAGTAAAGTAAGAAAAGAAGATAGAATTTCAGATTTAAGGAGTATGTTTTGAGAAGTAATAAGTATTTAGAAAAGTGAAGAAGTAAAGTAAGAAAAGAAGATAGAGTTTCAGATTTAAGGAGTATGCTTTGAGAAGTAATAAGTATTTAGAAAAGTGAAGAAGTAAAGTAAGAAAAGAAGATAGAATTTCAGATTTAAGGAGTATGCTTGTAGATGAAAGTTAGCCTATGAAAAGTGAAGAAGTAAAGTAAGAAAAGAAGATAGAATTTCAGATTTAAGGAGTATGCTTTGAGAAGTAATAAGTATTTAGAAAAGTGAAGAAGTAAAGTAAGAAAAGAAGATAGAATTTCAGATTTAAGGAGTATGCTTTGAGAAGTAATAAGAATTTAGAAAAGTGAAGAAGTAAAGTAAGAAAAGAAGATAGAATTTCAGATTTAAGGAGTATGCTTTGAGAAGTAATAAGTATTTAGAAAAGTGAAGAAGTAAAGTAAGAAAAGAAGATAGAATTTCAGATTTAAGGAGTATGCTTGTAGATGAAAGTTAGCCTATGAAAAGTGAAGAAGTAAAGTAAGAAAAGAAGATAGAATTTCAGATTTAAGGAGTATGCTTGTAGATGAAAGTTAGCCTATGAAAAGTGAAGAAGTAAAGTAAGAAAAGAAGATAGAATTTCAGTTTTTAGTAGTATGTTTTGAGAAGTAATAAGTATTTAGAAAAGTGAAGAAGTAAAGTAAGAAAAGAAGATAGAATTTCAGATTTAAGGAGTATGCTTGTAGATGAAAGTTAGCCTATGAAAAGTGAAGAAGTAAAGTAAGAAAAGAAAATAGAATTTCAGATTTAAGGAGTATGCTTTGAGAAGTAATAAGTATTTAGAAAAGTGAAGAAGTAAAGTAAGAAAAGAAGATAGAATTTCAGTTTTTAGTAGTATGTTTTGAGAAGTAATAAGTATTTAGAAAAGTGAAGAAGTAAAGTAAGAAAAGAAGATAGAATTTCAGATTTAAGGAGTATGTTTTGAGAAGTAATAAGAATTTAGAAAAGTGAAGAAGTAAAGTAAGAAAAGAAGATAGAATTTCAGATTTAAGGAGTATGCTTTGAGAAGTAATAAGTATTTAGAAAAGTGAAGAAGTAAAGTAAGAAAAGAAGATAGAATTTCAGATTTAAGGAGTATGCTTTGAGAAGTAATAAGTATTTAGAAAAGTGAAGAAGTAAAGTAAGAAAAGAAGATAGAATTTCAGATTTAAGGAGTATGTTTTGAGAAGTAATAAGTATTTAGAAAAGTGAAGAAGTAAAGTAAGAAAAGAAGATAGAATTTCAGATTTAAGGAGTATGCTTTGAGAAGTAATAAGTATTTAGAAAAGTGAAGAAGTAAAGTAAGAAAAGAAGATAGAAATTTCAGATTTAAGGAGTATGCTTGTAGATGAAAGTTAGCCTATGAAAAGTGAAGAAGTAAAGTAAGAAAAGAAGATAGAATTTCAGATTTAAGGAGTATGTTTTGAGAAGTAATAAGTATTTAGAAAAGTGAAGAAGTAAAGTAAGAAAAGAAGATAGAGTTTCAGATTTAAGGAGTATGCTTTGAGAAGTAATAAGTATTTAGAAAAGTGAAGAAGTAAAGTAAGAAAAGAAGATAGAATTTCAGATTTAAGGAGTATGCTTTGAGAAGTAATAAGTATTTAGAAAAGTGAAGAAGTAAAGTAAGAAAAGAAGATAGAATTTCAGTTTTTAGTAGTATGTTTTGAGAAGTAATAAGTATTTAGAAAAGTGAAGAAGTAAAGTAAGAAAAGAAGATAGAATTTCAGATTTAAGGAGTATGATGAAAGTTAGCCTATGAAAAGTGAAGAAGTAAAGTAAGAAAAGAAGATAGAATTTCAGTTGCTTGTAGATGAAAGTTAGCCTATGAAAAGTGAAGAAGTAAAGTAAGAAAAGAAAATAGAATTTCAGATTTAAGGAGTATGCTTTGAGAAGTAATAAGTATTTAGAAAAGTGAAGAAGTAAAGTAAGAAAAGAAGATAGAATTTCAGATTTAAGGAGTATGCTTGTAGATGAAAGTTAGCCTATGAAAAGTGAAGAAGTAAAGTAAGAAAAGAAAATAGAATTTCAGATTTAAGGAGTATGCTTTGAGAAGTAATAAGTATTTAGAAAAGTGAAGAAGTAAAGTAAGAAAAGAAGATAGAATTTCAGATTTAAGGAGTATGCTTGTAGATGAAAGTTAGCCTATGAAAAGTGAAGAAGTAAAGTAAGAAAAGAAGATAGAATTTCAGTTTTTAGTAGTATGTTTTGAGAAGTAATAAGTATTTAGAAAAGTGAAGAAGTAAAGTAAGAAAAGAAGATAGAATTTCAGATTTAAGGAGTATGCTTGTAGATGAAAGTTAGCCTATGAAAAGTGAAGAAGTAAAGTAAGAAAAGAAAATAGAATTTCAGATTTAAGGAGTATGCTTTGAGAAGTAATAAGTATTTAGAAAAGTGAAGAAGTAAAGTAAGAAAAGAAGATAGAATTTCAGTTTTTAGTAGTATGTTTTGAGAAGTAATAAGTATTTAGAAAAGTGAAGAAGTAAAGTAAGAAAGAAGATAGAATTTCAGATTTAAGGAGTATGTTTTGAGAAGTAATAAGAATTTAGAAAAGTGAAGAAGTAAAGTAAGAAAAGAAGATAGAATTTCAGATTTAAGGAGTATGCTTTGAGAAGTAATAAGTATTTAGAAAAGTGAAGAAGTAAAGTAAGAAAAGAAGATAGAATTTCAGATTAAGGAGTATGCTTTGAGAAGTAATAAGTATTTAGAAAAGTGAAGAAGTAAAGTAAGAAAAGAAGATAGAATTTCAGATTTAAGGAGTATGTTTTGAGAAGTAATAAGTATTTAGAAAAGTGAAGAAGTAAAGTAAGAAAAGAAGATAGAATTTCAGATTTAAGGAGTATGCTTTGAGAAGTAATAAGTATTTAGAAAAGTGAAGAAGTAAAGTAAGAAAAGAAGATAGAATTTCAGATTTAAGGAGTATGCTTGTAGATGAAAGTTAGCCTATGAAAGTGAAGAAGTAAAGTAAGAAAAGAAGATAGAATTTCAGATTTAAGGAGTATGTTTTGAGAAGTAATAAGTATTTAGAAAAGTGAAGAAGTAAAGTAAGAAAAGAAGATAGAGTTTCAGATTTAAGGAGTATGCTTTGAGAAGTAATAAGTATTTAGAAAAGTGAAGAAGTAAAGTAAGAAAAGAAGATAGAATTTCAGATTTAAGGAGTATGCTTTGAGAAGTAATAAGTATTTAGAAAAGTGAAGAAGTAAAGTAAGAAAAGAAGATAGAATTTCAGTTTTTAGTAGTATGTTTTGAGAAGTAATAAGTATTTAGAAAAGTGAAGAAGTAAAGTAAGAAAAGAAGATAGAATTTCAGATTTAAGGAGTATGCTTTGAGAAGTAATAAGAATTTAGAAAAGTGAAGAAGTAAAGTAAGAAAAGAAGATAGAATTTCAGATTTAAGGAGTATGCTTTGAGAAGTAATAAGTATTTAGAAAAGTGAAGAAGTAAAGTAAGAAAAGAAGATAGAATTTCAGATTTAAGGAGTATGCTTGTAGATGAAAGTTAGCCTATGAAAAGTGAAGAAGTAAAGTAAGAAAAGAAGATAGAATTTCAGATTTAAGGAGTATGCTTGTAGATGAAAGTTAGCCTATGAAAAGTGAAGAAGTAAAGTAAGAAAAGAAGATAGAATTTTCAGTTTTTAGTAGTATGTTTTGAGAAGTAATAAGTATTTAGAAAAGTGAAGAAGTAAAGTAAGAAAAGAAGATAGAATTTCAGATTTAAGGAGTATGCTTGTAGATGAAAGTTAGCCTATGAAAAGTGAAGAAGTAAAGTAAGAAAAGAAAATAGAATTTCAGATTTAAGGAGTATGCTTTGAGAAGTAATAAGTATTTAGAAAAGTGAAGAAGTAAAGTAAGAAAAGAAGATAGAATTTCAGTTTTTAGTAGTATGTTTTGAGAAGTAATAAGTATTTAGAAAAGTGAAGAAGTAAAGTAAGAAAAGAAGATAGAATTTCAGATTTAAGGAGTATGTTTTGAGAAGTAATAAGAATTTAGAAAAGTGAAGAAGTAAAGTAAGAAAAGAAGATAGAATTTCAGATTTAAGGAGTATGCTTTGAGAAGTAATAAGTATTTAGAAAAGTGAAGAAGTAAAGTAAGAAAAGAAGATAGAATTTCAGATTTAAGGAGTATGCTTTGAGAAGTAATAAGTATTTAGAAAAGTGAAGAAGTAAAGTAAGAAAAGAAGATAGAATTTCAGATTTAAGGAGTATGTTTTGAGAAGTAATAAGTATTTAGAAAAGTGAAGAAGTAAAGTAAGAAAAGAAGATAGAATTTCAGATTTAAGGAGTATGCTTTGAGAAGTAATAAGAATTTAGAAAAGTGAAGAAGTAAAGTAAGAAAAGAAGATAGAATTTCAGATTTAAGGAGTATGCTTGTAGATGAAAGTTAGCCTATGAAAAGTGAAGAAGTAAAGTAAGAAAAGAAGATAGAATTTCAGATTTAAGGAGTATGTTTTGAGAAGTAATAAGTATTTAGAAAAGTGAAGAAGTAAAGTAAGAAAAGAAGATAGAATTTCAGTTTTTAGTAGTATGTTTTGAGAAGTAATAAGTATTTAGAAAAGTGAAGAAGTAAAGTAAGAAAAGAAGATAGAATTTCAGATTTAAGGAGTATGCTTGTAGATGAAAGTTAGCCTATGAAAAGTGAAGAAGTAAAGTAAGAAAAGAAGATAGAATTTCAGATTTAAGGAGTATGTTTTGAGAAGTAATAAGTATTTAGAAAAGTGAAGAAGTAAAGTAAGAAAAGAAAATAGAATTTCAGATTTAAGGAGTATGCTTTGAGAAGTAATAAGTATTTAGAAAAGTGAAGAAGTAAAGTAAGAAAAGAAGATAGAATTTCAGATTTAAGGAGTATGCTTGTAGATGAAAGTTAGCCTATGAAAAGTGAAGAAGTAAAGTAAGAAAAGAAGATAGAATTTCAGATTTAAGGAGTATGCTTTGAGAAGTAATAAGTATTTAGAAAAGTGAAGAAGTAAAGTAAGAAAAGAAGATAGAATTTCAGATTTAAGGAGTATGCTTTGAGAAGTAATAAGTATTTAGAAAAGTGAAGAAGTAAAGTAAGAAAAGAAGATAGAATTTCAGATTTAAGGAGTATGTTTTGAGAAGTAATAAGTATTTAGAAAAGTGAAGAAGTAAAGTAAGAAAAGAAGATAGAATTTCAGATTTAAGGAGTATGCTTGTAGATGAAAGTTAGCCTATGAAAAGTGAAGAAGTAAAGTAAGAAAAGAAGATAGAATTTCAGATTTAAGGAGTATGCTTGTAGATGAAAGTTAGCCTATGAAAAGTGAAGAAGTAAAGTAAGAAAAGAAGATAGAATTTCAGATTTAAGGAGTATGCTTTGAGAAGTAATAAGTATTTAGAAAAGTGAAGAAGTAAAGTAAGAAAAGAAGATAGAATTTCAGATTTAAGGAGTATGCTTTGAGAAGTAATAAGTATTTAGAAAAGTGAAGAAGTAAAGTAAGAAAAGAAGATAGAATTTCAGATTTAAGGAGTATGTTTTGAGAAGTAATAAGTATTTAGAAAAGTGAAGAAGTAAAGTAAGAAAAGAAGATAGAATTTCAGATTTAAGGAGTATGCTTGTAGATGAAAGTTAGCCTATGAAAAGTGAAGAAGTAAAGTAAGAAAAGAAGATAGAATTTCAGATTTAAGGAGTATGCTTTGAGAAGTAATAAGTATTTAGAAAAGTGAAGAAGTAAAGTAAGAAAAGAAGATAGAATTTCAGATTTAAGGAGTATGCTTTGAGAAGTAATAAGTATTTAGAAAAGTGAAGAAGTAAAGTAAGAAAAGAAGATAGAATTTCAGATTTAAGGAGTATGTTTTGAGAAGTAATAAGTATTTAGAAAAGTGAAGAAGTAAAGTAAGAAAAGAAGATAGAATTTCAGATTTAAGGAGTATGCTTTGAGAAGTAATAAGTATTTAGAAAAGTGAAGAAGTAAAGTAAGAAAAGAAGATAGAATTTCAGTTTTCAGTAGTATGTTTTGAGAAGTAATAAGTATTTAGAAAAGTGAAGAAGTAAAGTAAGAAAAGTAGATAGAATTTCAGTTGTAGATGAAAGTTAGCCTATGAAAAGTGAAGAAGTAAAGTAAGAAAAGAAGATAGAATTTCAGATTTAAGGAGTATGCTTTGAGAAGTAATAAGTATTTAGAAAAGTGAAGAAGTAAAGTAAGAAAAGAAGATAGAATTTCAGATTTAAGGAGTATGTTTTGAGAAGTAATAAGTATTTAGAAAAGTGAAGAAGTAAAGTAAGAAAAGAAGATAGAATTTCAGATTTAAGGAGTATGTTTTGAGAAGTAATAAGTATTTAGAAAAGTGAAGAAGTAAAGTAAGAAAAGAAGATAGAGTTTCAGATTTAAGGAGTATGCTTTGAGAAGTAATAAGTATTTAGAAAAGTGAAGAAGTAAAGTAAGAAAAGAAGATAGAATTTCAGATTTAAGGAGTATGCTTTGAGAAGTAATAAGAATTTAGAAAAGTGAAGAAGTAAAGTAAGAAAAGAAGATAGAATTTCAGATTTAAGGAGTATGCTTGTAGATGAAAGTTAGCCTATGAAAAGTGAAGAAGTAAAGTAAGAAAAGAAGATAGAATTTCAGATTTAAGGAGTATGCTTTGAGAAGTAATAAGTATTTAGAAAAGTGAAGAAGTAAAGTAAGAAAAGAAGATAGAATTTCAGTTTTTAGTAGTATGTTTTGAGAAGTAATAAGTATTTAGAAAAGTGAAGAAGTAAAGTAAGAAAAGAAGATAGAATTTCAGATTTAAGGAGTATGTTTTGAGAAGTAATAAGTATTTAGAAAAGTGAAGAAGTAAAGTAAGAAAAGAAGATAGAATTTCAGATTTAAGGAGTATGCTTTGAGAAGTAATAAGAATTTAGAAAAGTGAAGAAGTAAAGTAAGAAAAGAAGATAGAATTTCAGATTTAAGGAGTATGCTTGTAGATGAAA